>JBAWJQ010001432.1:0-48772 GCA_037783105.1 Bactrocera zonata | reverse complement strand
GTGCCCAGCAAATTAGTTATCTATTGTGTGAGCGCAAACAAAACGGCAAAGTGTTGCGTTATCGCTTGCCTCACCTGCGTGCCCAGCAAATTAGTTATCTATTGTGTGAGCGCAAACAAAACGGCAAAGTGTTGCCTACATTTAGGCGCCCTAGCACAAACGGTTACGAAATGTGCGTGTTGCGAATAATCTAAGCATGACACTGCTTGTAATGAGCGGTGTGTGTGTTGGTTGCTTTAGCTATAAGCATATATCAATGCTTAGAAGACTTCCTACTCATTCTCCGCTCTTCCTTTAATTACTTTGCTTACTAATTTGCATTTGTGGTTTCATTTGATTTTCAGTTTTTTCTATTATTTCGTGTGGCTTTGGTTTCTTACTTTCTTACCCTGCGCGCTGTGACTTCCTTTATTTCTTTGATTCCTTCCCTTCCCTTACAGTGCTTAGCATTTGCTTTAGTTTCGCTATTTATTTCTGCTCTATTTTCATTTCCGATTTTGTTTCTTTTCATTTACTCTTATTTGCCACAACTTTTGAACTATTAACTGCCGCCGATAAGCGTTTGCAAAAGTTTCCGCTTGTAGCTATAAAATTAAATGTTATTGCCTTTTGCCTGAAGTTATCTCTTTTATTGTCTTGTTTTTCCGATTTTGTAATTAATTTATGCTTCTTAACTCTGAAACTCAGGACGCAAATAGTTAGCACCGATTTTAGTCGGCATTTATTTGGTCAAAGTGTGTAATTAGCGTATTAATGGCTCTGATACTACTATTTAACAAATTCCGAACTTTTTTGTGAAACTGCAGTTGTAATTGAGGAAAGAAGGATTTCTGTATCGTAAAATCTCTTCAATTTATCCAAAGGCGAAACGTGCAACTTAGAATCGGACATGAGTTAACGGGGTTGTAGAAGAACCATTTTGGGCACACTTCGTCTCTTGCTCCCTTTCGAATTTCTAGCATCCTAAATACGGTTTCCTTATAGAGAATTTCTGAATTCGTCCACACGCCTAATCAGCTGAAAGAGTCCGTGGAGTTAATCGGCATTCTCACAGCTTGGAAGTGTGACGGCTTTTATCAAAACTTTAGATCTAGCCACTGCTGTAATGTTTTCATGTTCCCTGCTCTAGTCACGCACAACTGTTAAACGCCAAACATTGGTTTCTGTTCCGTCTGCGGTTTCTCACCGGTCGTTTAACCGAGGGCTAGGCCACTGTTTCCTCGCCTGATATTTCAACTGTGTTGTCTGCTGCCTCAATGAGCACAGTCTGCTTTTTATTGGAACCCTTAGTATTTGATGAAGTCAATGAAACTCCCATGAATCCTACAGAGGCTCCTCAACTGGTATTTATTCTTTAGAGTTCTTTTCGTCGATCCCCAGCACATTCACTCTTCCTTTCGTCCCTTTCAATAATGAGCTGCCAACCGGAAAACTGTCCGATTTTGTTATTGGTTCCGACTTTTTTCTCTCTCATTTGTTTGTGTATTTTAAGTTTATGTGGCTTTTTACCTACCACTTAACCGTAGATTGGACCAATTGTTTCCTCAACTGAAGCTGCAATTGTGTCGTCCCCTCCGTAACCTCATCCAAACTCTTCTTTCTCTCTCGTTTTTGCTTCTATATTAATTCGTATCAGTCCGGCTGACGGTTAAAATCCAAAACTAAATTTTAAACAAAGCCGTTGTTGATCTGGCGTCAAGGGCTCGTAAGTACAGGGTTTGTTCGAAAAGTAAAAAGACGGATTTTCTTCTGCCGCAACTGTACTTCGGAGCGTGCGCGCACCGGCTGGATTCGGTAGAGGGCTTTCGTAGCTAACGACCGAGCGGCTGGTCAGCTGTCTCCGAGAATCTGAAGAGTCAGGAAAACCATTTTCGCGTGACGTGTTTCTGTGAGTGATGGAAGCAGAGGTATCGTCCACCATGATTTTTGTCCTCCTGGACAAACCGTCAACGCCAAGTTTGACGCGGAAGACCTCAAAAGACAGAAATGAAGGGTTAATCGGTTCCAACAAGACATCGCAGCCGATTAGAAGATGCACTACGACAACGCCCCGGCTTACACCGCCTTTCTTGTGAACAGCTACCTAACCAAGGCCGGCATCCCAACGCTTCCGCAGCCGCCCTACAGCCCAGATGTAACACCCGGACTTTTTTTTATTTCGTTGATTGAAAAGGTCGTTGAAAGACAAGCATTTTGACGACAGAGGGGATCTAGCAGCATGCACCTCGGCTTTCAAGGCTACTGCGGAGAATGCAGCGCTGCATCGACGCGGAAGGAGCCTATTTTGAAAGTTTTTAAAGAATTGTAACGATTAGGTCAATAATTTTTTTAAATCGACTCAGTCCTATTATTTTCCGGACCCTGTAGTCTGATAATTGCTAGCATTACCCAAGATACACCTCTTGCAAAATATCTAGCTTTCATCCGCTGGCTTCAAAGTAAGAAAGCTGTTTATGTGCGATTATTTGGAATCAATAGCTGTTTTTTCTAAAAAACTATGAGCATAAATTTCATCACAAGTCTTCCCATGACTTCGTTATTCTCTGCCATGTAAGAGATTGCATAGGAAGCCAAAGCAAGTTGCGACGTCGTCGTCTCAATTCGAATACATACCCAAGTGTCGATTAGACTAATTAATCAATAAATTTATTAGCCTTAATTAGGATCCTTGATATTTAACCTCGAAATTTCCGGGTGCACCACCACTTCTCGTCGTGGAAAGTAGCGCCCCAAAAAACTAAAACACTCAAAGTCAATGAGTAAACCGCTTATTTCGCCAGCGTATCATATAATTAAAAACCAGTGCTACAGCCGGCAAAACAGCAACAACAAAGCGCTTGATATGAAAAAACGCTTCAAAGTCATTAAAGTGTTACACTTGAGTGCATTTTTAGGAAACGGTCGCGAATAACGCGACGAGCGAAGGATGTCGAAAAGTGGAAAGAAATGCAAATCGAATGGCTGCCAGCTGGCATTTTGGCGCAGCGCACGCTGAAGCAAAACCCCAAACTTAGTGAAAGCGAAATGAAATGTTTAGGACGCGGTCACGTGTTGTCTGCATACCGTATTTGAGCGTGCTGTCAGCAATGCAGAAACAATTATAACAACAAGAACGCAGCAGCAATAAACAAACAGAATTGCTTGCAACGCACAAAAACAACATTAACAACAATATTGTCGGCTATGAAAAAAGAACAAATTATATATACTTTTTATTTTTTATATTTTACTCTCGCCTCCCACTCGGTTCCTCCCAGCGCGTTGTTAAAACCGCCCTGCTATAATGTCTAGCATACTGTCTATAAGCGTTGTTGTTACTTAACTGCTAGTCTGCTTCACAGCCCCACTGCCTGGCTGCTTGCTTGCCAACCGTCGCACCCGCCCACCTCTTGGCGCGCTTAATGAATTCTCAGCGTGTTGGTAGCGGCCCTACTCCACCTCTTTAACCAACTCCATCCACTCCTATTCTCCGCCTTTTGCGTGCTGCCGAAGTACACATTGCGTATCCCTTTCGCTGTTGCTTAAAATTGAGTGTAGCAAATGAAATGAAGGCGGTAAGCAGCCAGCGCGAGCAGCCCTGTGGTTGCATTTATTTGTGCTCGTGTATTTTTGTTGCTTTTTGTTTTATTTGTGGCCGCTGTGCGCATTTATTTACCTTATTGCGTTTGCATTGTTTTACATCTCTTTTTTATTTAGTTTATAGCCCCACAACCCTCTCTGCCAATACCTGGTGCTCTGCGCGCTCCCCCCACTGCTTGAAATAGACTTAATTTCCGGTGTAGCGCGCATATACTTTCGCTGGGAAATTTCATTATATCCGCTTTATATTTGGCAATGCGCGTCAACATAAAATTTATTGCCATCAAAGCCATTAAAATTGTGATTTTTTAATACACCAGCTTTTTACACGCCCAACTCTCCTCTGATCCCTCACGCATTCCTCACTCGCTTGTGACTCTTTATTGCCACTTACCTCGCGCTGACTACTGAGCACTCTCTCAACTGCTTTAAAATCTGCCATTATTCCCTGTTAATGACTATTAAAAAATATATACCACCGTTAGCGTAGCGTTTTAACGGTTTTTTGGCATTGATCACGTATTCACATTTTTTCGCATTGCCATCCATATAAAAGAAATTCCATTAAACTGTTTAATTGGCACTTTTACAATCGCGTTTATTGCTGCCATTTTCTATTATTTACGCACACAACATTTTTTTCCTATATTTCAAAAGTGTTGTTGTAAAATTTTAACTCGTCTCGTTCGCACCCAAGCTTCTTTCGTTTGTTACCTGTAATTTATGTCAAATGGATATCGGTAATTTATCGGTCGCCCGGTGTATTGACGGCAGAAATAAATACATGTCCATTCAATGGCTTTTTCTCTCCATTATAATGGGTGATCCCAGTAGAGGTGCTTTTTCAATAGCCTCTTTGTTTGTCACGCGTAAGTCGTGTCAAGCTGTCATGTACAAGACAGAAGCCGCTCGACTTTCCCAGGCGACATCGCTTCGCTCTGGGGACTCCAAGAGGATCCGACGCTTTCGAACCAAACTTTGTTCATTTTTGGCTCAATGGGTATATAAACAAACAAAATTGCCGCGTTTGGGATAAAGAATAGCCTGAAGAGATTCAATAGCTACCATTTCATTCAGAAAAATCAACGGTTTTATGTGGTTTGCTGGACGGTGGCATCATTGATCCATATTTCTACAAAAATAATGGCGGTGGGAACGTAATCGTCAATGGCGATCGTTATCGAACCTAAATAACCGAATTTTTTACGCCTGAAATTGAAGTTCGTGATCTTGGCGCCATTTGGCTTCCAGAGTACGGCGCTAATTCCCACACATCACATCAACCAATAGATTTATTGAGAGGACACAGGACCAAGAACGTGTGATATCACACCGCTATACTTTAGCCCGGAAGGCTATGTACAAAGTTTATCCGTTTGCCTGGATTTAGTAGAGGGTGGTACTAGATCATAAACGACCGGCTGGTCATAGAGCAGAGGTATGCTATGAAATTCTATGTGAAACTGCTACAGTGACGTTTGATATGATCAAGAAGGCTTACCCAGATGTTGCCTTAGCAAGAAATGGTGTGTTTCGGTGGCACCAGGCCTTTTTGGCGGACCGGGAAGAGGTCGCTGATGAAGTTGCACCACTACAACGCCCCGACTCACACTGCCTTTCATGTGAACAGCTAACCAAGGCAGGCATCCCAACGCTTCCGCAGCCGCCCTACAGCCCAGATGTGGCCGCGCGGAATTTTTTTGTTTCCTTGCCTGAAAAAGCCAATGAAAGGAGATCCAAGCAGCATGCACCTCGACTTTCAAAGCTATTCCAGAGAATGCTTTCCGTCACGCCTTCAATGCTTGGAAAACTTGTTGGGATCGCTGCATCGACGCAGAAAGAAAACAGACTCCCTCCGCGTCGATGCAGTGCTGCTTGCCTTTCATCGGCCTCTTCACGCAAGGAAATAAAAAACGTCCGGGAGGCCACATCTGAGCTGAAAGGTGGGTGCTTAAGCTTTGGAATGCCGGCCTTCTATAGATAGCAGTTCACAAGAAAGGCATTGTGAGCAGGGCGTTTTCGCGGTGCAACTTCCAATCGGCTGTGATGTCTTGTCGGAACCCCTTAACCCCTCGTTTGAGTCTCTTGAGGACTTCCACCTCAAACTTGGCGTTGACGGTTTGTCCAGGGAGACATAAATCATGATGGACGATGCCTCTGCTTCCATCACTCAGAGAAACACATCACGCGAAAATGTTTTTCTTGACTCTTCAGGTTCTCGGAGACAGCTGACCAGCCGCTCGTTCGTTAGCTACGAACTTCCTCTACCGAATCCAGTCGATGCGCGCACGCTCCGAAGTACAGTCGCGGCGGAAGAAAATCAGTCCGGACAAACCTCATAAGATCGTGGATATGATTGTTGTAGCGGCAGACAACATTCATGAAGCAATTTTGAGGAATTCTGCCGGTTTGACAGTCCTGGGTAGGAACAAAATACGGTTTCGCTGTACACCCGGCCCGACTGTCGTAGAAACGAATCAGGGATATTTATTACGCTATACTCTATTTTTGATGTTTTCGAGGCGCCAGCGAAAGAGAAGAGTCTTCGTAGACTATCTCCAGGAACACGCTGCAGACCCGGTCCAGGATTCTACTAAGACTCGGCTGAAATTATGCCAGTTGCTGTTGGTAAAAATGTATCACACAATGTATTTTTGGATACTAAAAATGCACTATTTATCGGGAATTGTGAAAATTTGAATGAATTGCTTAAAAAATTGAGCTTTTCTATTTAGCTCATTGCATAAGTATATTAGCGCATAAAGAACTTGTTTAGGTATAGGAATTCAGTTAGCGCTATTTGATATTTTTAATGTCTTCATTTAACGCGATTTCTTTTGTAACCTACTGCCAGCGGTCATTTTCCGTTTCCGGTCTCATGCAAAACACCCAAAGCAACCCACTCCGTTGCCTTAGAAAGTCAGACCGCAGACCAGTTACACTTACTGTATAATGCTAACGAGCAGCGACCGGTGCTGCCACTCAGTCCACTATTTTCTTTTTATACATCCAGTCGCTAGCTTGTGTTCAAATGTGAATGTGCTTGAATGCATTTATTTGTAATTGTGCATGTCGCGCCCAAACAACGCTCATAAATACTCAATCATTTTGCCAAAAACAACAACAATTTCCGGCAACAAAACCCCAGTACAATGCGAAATGCAAGCAAAAAACCCGGTGCTAGCCAGGCAGCCGCTGGGGGATGCGGCGAGGCAAAAAAGAACGGGAAACACCGCAACGGCATGCAACAAACCAATTGAAGTTGCTACACATGAATCGAACATGCAACGTAATGTTGCAATATGTACGTTTGTCGCGGTATGCGGTTGTGTGACATATGCGCGGCATAGCACCGCGTGCCATGGCATGGCATATTTTCGCTGCCAAAGGGCAAGCGTTCGCGTAAACGCAAATGGCAAATAAAATCTATGTTTGTACGATGTACTTCCGTTCTAATGAAAATGTTCGCTCGTTTGCCAGGGAATAACAGCAACAATAATGAAAACAAAAAACACTTAACCAACCCCTCCCCCACATACACACACATACATACATACACACGCACACTTCTTCGCCAACTCTTAGCTAACTGAAAACACATTTCTCCTTCTTCTTTATTTCACTTTCGGCAGGCTGACACCGCTCAACATGCCCGATTATGCTGAGGTTGCATGTTCAACATTCAAAACGCCCAACGGCCCACTGGGACACGTAACGCCAAACGGAAATGCACATGCCATACTGCAGCAAACATCCGGTGGCAATGCTGGTGGTGTTGGTGGAAACAATGTGCCAGCCATTGGTGGCATACATAACGGCAATGCGCTCTATGATAGCTGCGGCGCGTATGCAACAACGAATTTGGTGGCGAATGCCAAACTTTATCAGAATCGCTATGCCACAACCGCGAAAACAACAGCCGCCATGTCAGCTTCAACGGGCAATGCCGCCGCCACCGCCAACGGTAAGGCAATGCGCCAATTGAGCAATGCCAACGGCAACAATAACAACACTAGTCCAGCGCATAATAAACACGATGACTATCGCGCCGCTGGCATGTACTCGGCGCCACCCAGCGCGCACTATGCCGGCCTCATCGATTTGGCCGCGTCGAATCCCTTCAATGACAAAATGACCGCCTCCACCGCGTCTACGGCGATTTTGAGCGCCTCACCAGCGAAAAGCGCAGGCAATAAGAAAACCGACGCGAAGAGTTTGTATGGTGGCAGCCAGCAAAAAATCAATATTACCGAAAATAAACTAGATCTCATGAGCAACATCAGCCGCATTTCGCCCACACCAACCAACGGCTCGTCCGGCTCATCTGCCGCCACCGCGTCCAGCTCCGCGGGTAGTGATAGCGTGAGCGCAACAACAAATGCGCTCATGCCGCGCATGAATCCCTTCAACACTGGCAACATGAGTGCCAGCACCAGCACTGGCAATGCTAATCAACGACAACTACAACAACAGCAGTTGCTTGCCGCCAGTAATGCGTTGCGGCAGGGACTTGGCGCCTTTGCCAGCACCACATTGGCCGCGCAGATGGTAACCGGCGGTGGCGCGGGCACCCTGCGTCGCCAGCGTCATCCGAAAATATTCAAAAGCGAAAACAACATTAACTTTGGCAATCTATATGGCAGCGGCAATAATGCAACTGCCAGCAATAATAAATCACAATTGCTCATTAACCACATCGGTGGCGGCGGTGGCACTGGCAATGCGCTTACACTTAGCGCCGCCACAAATAGCAGCAACGCCGCGCATTTTGACTTCCTCACAGGCGGCGAAGATAGCGCGCTAGGCGGTGGCGGTGGCGGCGGCGGCGCGGCACTAACTAATCCGATCAACGAGGCGGCTAGCGACTTTGGCGCCGCGCTTAGCACATCAACGAATCAACTGCTCAATGATTGGGCTTCCAGCGCCAGCGTCGCGGCTGAGCAGCAAACCAACACACATGCACCGGCGTTCACGCAATCGCCAGCGCATCACCACCAAACAGCCCACCACCACCAACCAACGAATCAACAGCCACACCAACAACAAAACTACAATCACGGCTTTGGCAGCAAACAGCCGAGCAAGCAACATTTGTACGTGAAGGCGAAGGATGGCTCGTGGTCCACCGTCTCCTCGGATGCATATCAATCCTATAAGCAGCAGCAGCAACAAGCGCTGACACAAGGTGATAAGCCACAACAACAACAGCAGTCGCTAACAACAGCAAGTCATAGCAGTAATTTTAATGCCAGCAATAATAGTTGCATTAGTAGTAGCAGTAACGGTAGTAGTAGTATTAATAGTAGTAGTAATATTGCGGGCGCCGCTCAGAAGAGCTTTGATAGCTGCTTAAATGAATTCAACGCGTCGCTGCAGAAGACTAGCGCTAGCGCTAATAATAGTAGTTGTAATTACAGTAATATGCCCGCCACCCAGCACACACCCACACATACACAGCAAGCCGCAGCGCAATCACAGCCAACAACAACAACAGGGAAGTATTTTACGAGCTACGGCAGCAGCGATAAGGTGTAAATCATGAGGCGTTCACGCGCGTTCGGTTCGCTGCACTTCCACATTCCTTTCTCTCCAGTTCAAGCGCCGAATTTGTAGGTGGCACTCACTTTCCTAATTACAAAGCGCATTAATGTGTGTCATTAAGGCGGCGCGCACTCGGAGATTTGAGTGCGCAAAACTGACCAGCGACAATGGGCGGTGTGTGTTAGGGCGAAAATTAGTGACCGGCAGTCTAGTTGAGCGCAAGCTGAGGCGTTAAATATTATATATAGTGTAATCAGTTAGATAAAAATTAAAGCGAACTACGAAGATGAAGTGAAATGAATGTAGTTGTTGGTGTTTTGGTGCATAAGTTTGGCGGAAACTGACGTTAAATGCAGCAAGCCATTGTAAAACGAATATTTGTCGCGCGGTAGTTATAGGAAATATCTGATGCGTACATAAACTGTTACGATCCTTAAGGTAGTGAAGCTAGTTAAACGATATCACGAAATAAAAAAGCAAAAAATATTTAAAAAATGCACGAAAATTCGAAAATCCTACACGAGTAATATAAATAGCAAAAAATAAATCCATATTATAAATAGAAAGTTTCATAACACATATATCCGTGGAATACTGTAGTTATATGTGGGGGGAAATGCACTAGTTCTCAATTAACCCGCCTAAACTGCAATGAATACTTTAACATGTTCGCATTCTTGCTCTTTTTCATTTATTTAAGCCTCCATTCAAACAGCTAGCAAATTAGGCACTTCAGGATTCCAGTCTAGTCTACTAACTTTTCTATAGTTTAACTCCAAACAATACGCAGTAATATAAAAAATATCAGCCAAATCCGTAATTTTGTTTTGACCAGCTTGTTCCGTGGATTTTAACATTATAGGGTTTGTCCGGAAAGTAATAGGACTGATTGATGTTTCTGTGAGTGATGCAAACCGAAAATGCAAAATGTTCCTTAGAGCAGAGGTGAAACTCGGTAAATCTGCAACAGAGACGTTTAGTTTAGACATTTAGAAGTTGTGTGTTTCGGTGGCACCAGGCCTTTTAGGAGGGCCGAGAAGAGGTCTCTGATGAAGACCGGAATAATGAGCAAATCCAAAGTGAAAACGATGCTCATTGTCTTTTTTGGCATCAAAGGCATCGTCCACTATGAATTTGTTCCTACGACAAGACATCGCAGCCGATTGGAAGTTGCACCACGACAACGCCCCTGCTCACACTGCCTTTCTCGTGAACTGCTATCTATAGAAGGGCAGCATCCTACCGCTTTCCCAGCAGTCTTACAACCCAGATATACACTCCCCTGTAGGAACAATATCGATCGAATCAATCCCTAGGTTTTAGAGGGAAGATCGCGCAATGAATCGACAAACCTCAAAAAAAAATTGTTTAAATAGTTTGGATATGGTGACACGTTGGGGTTTTAAGACACGCATTAATGCCTTGAAAGATACTACCACAAAGGATGGCATGGTAAGGGTCTTGTATTGAAGATCCGCGGAATAGCTGAGACGGTCAGAAAATTAAGCGGACCACATCTTGCAAGTGTTGATCATGAGAATGCTCTCGGGCTATAGAGCGTAACAGTGTTTAAACTCTGAAAGAGTTTCTGCGTTATTTCGGATCTGTTGACGGAAGGAGAATCGAACCGCATACACTAGAGACTAAAAACCAGCCAAACAGTTGACTATACTTGACGAAATAGATCTGAAGGACGTCAAAAATATTACGTTGTAGAGAGATTCGCTAGATGTTATCTACACTGTGATCTTTGGCCTCAATAAGACTAGCTTCTTCCTAGTTTTTCAACGGGACAACGGGTACCATTCGCGTCCACGCAGTAAAGTTGGGATTCCTACAGACGCCATCTGCAGAAGCTGTATGGAAGAAGATGAGGAGGAAACAACTCTTCTTTTTTATGGCCTCACAAAAGACTACATGTAGTAGTCCACGTGTGACATTTGATCAACCATCTAATCTAACCTACATTGAATACCTGAGAAAAAGAAAAACGGTAAAAAGGGCTTTACCATGCCGAAATGTTGGACCGATTTTACCGCTAAATGTCAAAAACACAACTAATTTCACGATTCATCGGCTCAGACCTCCATCGCCACCATGACCAAGTTGGGCGAATCAAGTTGTGTATTACTGCCCTATATACCCTTTTCTCCCAATTTGGACCAATCCAACTTCTTTTTATTTACAAAATAGATAAAGTCGTTCATTTGATAGACATTTTTTTGAAGCTTACTATACAGGCCTCTAGGAAAAGTACGATTATAGAAGTTAAAGCACTATGGGATCCACGATATTGATTACGAAATACACTGCGGAGAAACAAGTCGTCATTTTCTAGTATTTTCGTGTTTCTTATGTCAACAACGTTTTGGAAAGCCAAACGTGTACTTGTTTTCATACGAACTCTAGATCCCCACTGCAATTTATATGGAATTAATAGCTAACCATTTTTTATTTTATTTTTTTTTTTAAATTAGTTTTGAGAGATTTCTAGTGGATTTTTATGAGTCCTTAACTGTTTTAGATTACGGTTTTTCTGCAAAAATACTGAAACTATTGTGCTAACGAACTTTAGAAACCTCGAAATCTACTCACTATACAATGCCACTATGCACCTTAATACTATAACTTCGAACTGTGAATAAAATAATAACGAATATGTTTACGAGAATACAGTTGTAAATAGATAAAATGCATTTAGAAATGATTTGTATATGCTCTACTAAAGTTATAGGCAACCGAGAAGCAGATACTAAGAGTTCAATGTAAAGTTATTTATGAAGTAAAAATAAATTAATGATTATATAAATGAAAGTAAATATTAAATATAGGAATAAATATATATAAATTATATATATACTAGATAACTATATATATATGTAATAAAAATAATATATAGTATACGTATACGTATATTTTGAGGTGGGTAAAAAATCGATTTTTGTTTTCGCTTGATATTCTGAAAAATGGGTTCTTAGACACCTCTGAGAAAGTAACTGCAAGTATTAGCTCACAATTGTAACGGGAATTTTGTTTATGCAAAAATCGTAAGAGACCTTTTTTGTTGAGAGTTAAATTTCTTACAAATGACTATAAAACTGGATATTTTTTCTTGTAGTTGGAAGCAATATTTAAATTTTTCTAACTGATAAATAGTAAGACAGACATAGAAAAATGTAGGGCGGAAGACCTCTCTACAATTAAGAGTTCATATAGTTGGAGAAATTTTCCTAAAGGTGTCTAAAAACTTAGTTTTCAGAGTACCAAGCGAAAAAAATTATCTTTTGTTTGACCCACCATAATATTTTCCAAGCAAATTAAAGGCGAAAAGTTAGGGGCATAGGTTAAATGACACAGCTACGATATTTATAGAAAACTGCCAAAATGAGGGCATTTATTTATAAAAAAACGAGATTTTATTGCAAATAAAAATAAGCAAGCACACATACACCACCAGAAAAAAGAAGCGGAAAAAACATTACAAAAAAATTAGAGGAAATAAAATATAAAAAAGTAAAAAATTATGAAAACGCGAATATGAACAAAAGCAGCTAAGGAACAAGAGAATAACATAGAAAAAAAAACGAAAAAAAATATTCTCATATCTTAAAAAAAAAAGTAAACTGCACTTAAGATTAACGAAAAAAAGTTATAAAAATCCTCGAAATCGACGATTGCCAGCAACTGCCGCACTCACACATACGAGCATGTACATAAATACAAGTATATATGAGAAAATAGTTAGAACTTAAAACTCGAACCCTCCTGCTGAACCCTGTAGCAAATATGTAGTTGCAGCACACGACACGTTGCACCAAATCAATCATGCAACAACAAGAATAAAGTAAATAAGCAGAAAAAGAAAAGAAGCAAATAAGCAAAAAACCAAAAAAGAAAAAGCGAAAACTCGAAAAAAGGAGAAAAAGTAAAAACGAAGCGACCACGCACGCAAACTAGAAATTTATGAAGACCTTACCGCAAACAAAAACCAAAAACAAAACAAAAATTATCGTACTCACCTATAATTATGTAATTTGTAATCTAAAGAGCGCTCCCCCAACAACCCTCCATCTTTTTGACGAGAAACTAGCAAAGAGCAACAAAAATAAGAACGAAATTGAAGTAAATAATGAAAATATGTACGAACGCTAATAATAAGGCTGTTAATTGTATTTGTAAAGAGTAAAATTAAATGATATTTAATTAACTATGTATTATAAGCAAACAAAATTAAACCAAAGTAAATAAATAATTATGCTGAATAAAATAAATAAATAAATACAAAATTGTGTAGCTTTTATTTGCGCTGAATTGATACCTAACCCTCACCATAACCTCAATTTTTATGCTAACCGAAATAGCCTAATTTGCTACCCTTTACCAAAGCTTAACCAAAAGTATACAATGTAGTTGCTAAACCTTCGATAGATGGATGCTAAATTTCAAAACCAGATGAAAGGATTACTTCCAGGTAAATGCTGATAATTTTTTCCCATATTTTAGAATTATAATAGCTTAAATTTTTAAAGGACAGTGCCACATTGATATAGTACTGACGAAAAGGGGACGTTTTGAAGGGATTGTCAGGCAGGATCTTTGTGTGAAGATTATTAGAAAAAATTTGTCTATTGAGTAATAGGTCCCGTTACTTTTCCTAGTAGAGCGAAAAGTTGATGTTTTTGTAAAAATTTATTCAAGAATGAGTACGCTTTTCTCTCAGTTCTTCTGCATTAGACCACACAGGTCACCAATAATGAAAATGAAGGCGGAAATTTCTTAGAAAAAATCTTTGAGATCTTCGGCTTTTAGAAAAATGAGCGCTAACCTCAATATACTATTGTGGCCAAAAAATAAAGTGACATTGTATTTATTTTGAAAATTCTTTATTTATTCTTCCAAATCAATTTCATCCCCTTCAAAGTAATCCCCTCCCGATGCAATGCACTTATGCCAACGGATTTTCCAATCTTCGAAACACTGGTAGTAGTCACTTTCCGGGATGGCCTTCAGTTCCGTCTTCACTGCGGCTTGAATCTCCGCTATCGTATAAAAACGGTGTCCCCGGAGCTGTTTTTTGAGCTTGGTGAACCGCCAGAAGTCGCACGGCGACAGATCAGGTGAATACGGTGGCTGCGGAACGATATGGGTTGAGTTTTTGGCGAAATGATCACGAGTTATGAGGGCAGTATGGGATGGTGCATTATCGTGGTGTAAAACTCAAGAATTTCCACAATTCCGGCCTTTTTAGGCGGATAGCGTTAGGCAAACGACACGTAATGTTCAAATAATATTCCTTGTTGACTGTTTGACTGGTTGAAAGAAATTCATAATGCACAACACCACGATAATCGAAGAAAACAGTCAACATGACCTTGATTTTTGAACAACTTTGGCGCGATTTTTTTGGTCTCGGCTCTCTTTTGGCATGATATTCGCTCGATTGATCGGTTGTTTCGGGGTCGTAAGCATAGATCCTAGTCTCATCGCCAGTCATAATGCATTTCGTGACACCCTGATAGTCGGAAAGCATCGTTTCACACACTTCAACGCGACGCCTTCTTTCCAAAAAATGCAATGTTTTCGGTACCAGTCGAGATTTGACGAGCTTTAGGCCCAAAACATCCCTCAAAATGGTATTGGCTGAGCCTTTCGATATGCCAACTTCATCAGCAAGGTCTCTAAATGTTAGTCGATGGGTTTTCAACACCAAATCTTTGATTTGTTGAACGTGAGCTTCGTCGGTTGAGGTTGATGGTCTCTGGACTCTCTTCGTCTTCGACACGTTCACGGTCGGCTTGGAACTCACCATACCACTTGTAAACATTTTTTTTAGACATAGCGTCATCACCAAAGACTGACAGTACTATCAACCTAAAAAAAAAAAAATAATTATCCAAATTCTTCGACGCGCGCAGTTTAAATTCAAATGTCACCTTATTTTTTGGGCAACTAACTACTATTGCTCCAAGTAGAGGTACTTTTTTCAATAGTCATTTTTTAATAGATCACGTTTGAGTCGTGTCATGCTGTCATGTTATTTTTGTTCAGTATTTTTTGGGATTTTAACTTGGTAAGACTAACGCCTGAACAACGTTTACAAATCGTTCAACTTTATTACGAAAATTCACATTCTGAAAATAATGTATTTCGAGCGGTTCCCTCATTCGATGGTCAACATAATCGGCCTACTGTGCGTACTAATCGCAACACCACCACCTATCTTAAGCCCCGACATTTATCATTGGATAACATTCGACCGAATAGTGGTCTCCAGCATGCAATAAAAAAAATATAACAGCCGTTGCTGAGAGTGTACACGAAGACCGTGAATAGTCCATTCGGCGCCGTTCGCTACAACTCGGACTGATGTCAAGAACGACTAGGCGCATTTTACGTCGAGATCTTAAATTGAAATCATACAAAATACAGTTTGTGTCAGAAATGAAACCACTTGACTTTACTAAATGCTATCGCTTCGCCCTATGAGCCCTTGAAAAGTTCCAAGAAGAACTGACGTTTTCGAGCTAAACTTTTTTTCAGCGATGAGGCCCATTTCTGGCTCAATGGATACGTTACCAAGCAAAATTGTCATTTCATTTAGAAAACCCAGGCTTAGGTGTGGTTAGTGGACCGGTGGAATCATCAATCACCATTAGAAATAATGCCAGTGAGAACGCAGCCATCAACGGCGACCGAAATTAACGAGCCGCCAAACTTTACATTCAATGTGTTCATGGTCCAACGTGGGACATGAAGCGGCGCACCGTCATGTTGAAGATAGAGATCTTCCGCGTTGATTCCAACGAATTCCGGGGAAAAAGTTGGTCAATATCATGTTATAAGCCCCGCTATAGTTGTTAGCGGCATTTTTTGCTTCATTACGAAAGAAATAAGGCCCCATGACACCGCCATATCCCAGGCTGCACCAAACGATCAAGTTTTGGGGATGTAGTTGCGTTCCCTGAACCGCACGAGGACTTGACTTACGCCAACTGCGACAATTCTGTTTGCTGACGAAGACATTAGGTCAGAAAATGGATTGATTTGAGGACATGATTTTTCGATGATGTGGCTCTTACAGTAGCCACCGGAAAAGGTGACTTCGTGTAATAATCATGAGCAATATACCAAAGTGAAAAGTAAAGTGAAAGTTGAAGGATGAAATGGCAAATCTTACTGAACACACTTGTGAAATTTACAAGAAATCCGTAGACAAACATGACGGACAAGAGTTAACAAAATCCCTATTCATCCCTATTGGTAGACGCGTTAGAAACATTTTGGATATTATTGATCTTGAAAATTTCGACTTAAAAATTCTGTGCTCAGCGAATTTACAATCGATACAACTACTAATCAATACGACTAGAGAAAATTTTATCGAAAATGGAAGAATGCAGTAATCGATGAAAAACCTTCGCTTATAACTCTACTAAAGACGAAATAGGATTTAAAATAAAAAAAGCGACTTTCTTCAAAACGATACGAACTTTTTGCCTATATTTTATACTAGATCTCTTGCTTGAGAAAATAAATACAATTTTCGAAAAGTTTTCCCAAAGGAAACGAAAAAAAAATGTGACTGGTCAGCATGGTGGCCTAAATTTTAAAGATATCTATATGAAATTTCGCACAAGTTCTTTTCATACAAAGAGATACTAATTTGTCGAAATCAGCGATATCGGTCCACTATAGCATATAGCTGTCATACAGACTGAACGATCGGAATCAAGTACTTGTTGGGAAAACTTTTTCATTGGACGAGATATCTTCACGAAACAAACTGATCAAACAAAACCAAGGTCGAAATATTTGTATACCCTCCCATGATCTAAAAAATATACCTTCGCAGGGTATTATAGCCACAGCGCAACCGAAGTTAATTTCTTTTCCTGCTTATACTAGATTTCTAAAATATTTTTACATTTTTATTTCGTCCATTAAAATAAAAATATTTATTTTATTTGTTTATTTCCAATTACGGAAATTATATGATTGAAAAATAATTGCTTAATTTAGGCAAAAGCAAATAAAATTACCGCAAAAATGTTAGTCCATTAAATAGTTGAAATTTATTAAATAAAGCTTAAGCGGCCAAGCTGTTAAATATGTTTGCCAGCAAAAACACGCAATTATTACAATTCATTAAGTTTTTATTTGAACACATTTATGGGCATTTGATTTCACTTAGCCACGCATTTACACATTTGCACATTTCGCACGCACACACACACAGACGCACACACACACACATTTGAATGCATTTCATGGCATTTCATTTCATTTCAAAACGCTTCGTGTCATTACATTATTCATTCACTCAAATGCCAACTCAGTTAAATTTAATTGCAGCCACAACAATTTGGCCATTAAAACGTCGCCACAGCGCCTACATCGTTTTGGATAATTCCATGGATTTTATCATCTAAATGCGGACCGCGGAAGCGCGGGGCTATTTTCCACCGCCTCATACTTTTTTCTGACTTTTTAAGCAATGCAACGCTGATGAACAGCAACAGCGGCAACAACAACAGAAAAACAACATCGACCACCAGCAGGACAGTCGATTTTTGCACACCACTCACACCACTCTGGTTGGAACTCACCCCCTTTAGGTGGACCAACACGCAAAAGCCGCTCTCAGTGTTCGCCTTCACAATAATTAAGTAATATTTCATTGCAAAGCAGCTGGCGTAAATACTTTTAAGGGCCAACAACATAATGCTCGGTTGCGATTTACACACAGCGAAGCCACCAACCAGCCCACCGAACCGGCAGCGGCGACCACAATTTATGCAAAATGCGCATGCAAATGCGAAAGTGTAGGTAAAAATGTTGCCACATTTGGAAAACGATCAGCTCAACGGCAAGCAGAGTGCGCTTCACTTTCGGCTGCATTATGCGGCGCATCAACCGTTCGGCCCAACCACCAATCCCTCCACCAACCAACCCACCGTCCACCCATCCAGCTACCTTCCGCCAACCAATTTGGTTGTAAATGCACATGTTAGATTTCAATTAACCTAAAATGCATTGCTGTATCATTTAAATTTTAGCATTAGCGTCCGGCTGCCCCTGCAACATGCAACATGCAATAGATGCATTCATATTTACTGTGTGTGGCACACACACACACAAATGTGTGCAATACCAAAGCAAACGCTACTAAATGGTTGCTATCCACGCTCACTCATGCCCTCAAACATCCTGCTGCTTCCCCCTCCCCCTCCCCCTCCCACTTCAATCGTCATTTCGTGCTTTTATATTTATGACTATAGTATGTTAGTGGCCTCAGCATGTAACATGTGGCATGTGGCAACATATGTTGCATAGAAAATAGCAAATACCAAATCACAAATAACATTTTGTTACACATTATTGTTGTTGTTGGCGAAAATTCATTTGCCGACAAATGAAATGGAATACCGGTATGAAATGAAAATTTAGCACATAGCCATTGGATTCTGATCGCACCAGCATGGAAAGCATGAAAATGCATATGTACATACATACGTATATAATACATATAAGGATAGATGAGCAGAAGTAAATACATATATTTATTGCTGCCTCAGGTCAGCTTGAATAATCCGAAATGTGCTTTATTTTGAAAAATCGGAGCATAATTTAGGCACACGAAAAATTATAAAAAGAAATTTTATTTCAGTGGTCAGAGGACCTGGACACGTCGAGACCCATTTACTTCAACTTTGCAAAGAATGATATGATGTATGATAATTCGAGCCAAGACATAACCGTTCTCGTTCGGACAATATTACAGGCACATACCCATTGTAGATACTGAAGCTGACGAACCGCAATATTGTCTAGGAACTGTCAGAGATTTACTAACACCAAAAAGAATATAGAACACACTAAAATTATGAAGCTTTTCACACTACGGATCTGGCAAATTAGTCAAATGGAGCAGATGCACTTGGACATCCCTATGTCATGAGAATGGTAGCTGGTTGTAGGTCCGCTATAATCACCATCTGGTTTAATTCTAAACGCCTGGATCTTATATGACTACGATAATGTGATGTGGTCAACAAGAGCCAATTTTCATGACTTTCGAGCCAAAAATATAGTCCAAAAAGTTCATTAATCTAATGTTGGATTGGCATTTAAGTGTGCTATCCCCATTCCACAAAAGGGAGATCCCGCAATCTGCGCCAACTACCATCAGATAATCCTCCTCAACATCGCAGATAAGATTCTATCGAGTTTATTGTGTGAAAGATTCAAGCCAACCGTCAATAAACTGATTGGACCTTATTAATATGGTTTTAGGCTTGGCAAATCAACAACTGACCAGATATTCATTATATGCCAAATCTTTGAAAAAACTCGTGACATGAGAATCGGCACGCACCAAATCTTCGCCGATTTCAAAGCTGCTTTTGACAGCAAGAAAAGAAGCTGCCTTTATCCCGCGATGTCTGAATTTGGTATCCACTCAAAACTGATGCGACTGTGTAAACTGACGTCGAATAGTATCAAAAGCTGCGTCAGAATCGGAAAGAACCTCTCCGAGCCGTTCGATACCAAACGAGGTTTCATACAAGGCGACTCTCTATAGTGCGACTTCTTCAACCAGCTGCTAGAGAAAATAATTCGAGATGCAGAACTTAATCGAGCGGGTACAGTCTTATATATATCCGCGCCATTAGTTCTGCTTTCTCCAGACTGGACAAAGAAGCAAAGCAAATGGGTCTAGCAGAGAACGAGGGCAAGACGAAATATCTCCTGTCATCAAACTGCATCTCAAATCAGAACGTCAAAAACCATATTTACCAGAGTTTTTCCTGAAATAATCAAATATTTTATGAGCGTGGCATCAATATTTTGCCCGAAAGATGGCAAAATTATATTAAATATGAGATACTAACTCGGTATAACTTCCAGAAAAATGATAACTTGATAATAATTGTAGAAAGTTAGAGCGATACCTGAGAATTGTACGAAATTGTACCTACAGGACTATTATAAGAATCACGTACGCTGACCAAATTTTTAAATATAATTTTATGGGTTAGCAGGTTCCAGGGTTAGTTTTGATGCTGTTGTTCCTCTCGCAGTAGAACCTTCTTACGCGAATGTCTTTAGTTTTTATCAAGGATGCTGACATACGATATATTTCATTTTTTCACATCAAAAAAGTTAAAAACCTAACAACTTCCAACTAGTTAAATTTAAAAAACGGCAAATTTTAATAGTTTATTACTTCACTCTCTTACACACACGAAACTAAACCCAAAAGGAAAAAAACCCGGAAAATGGCCCAAAATTAAGCTTTGGCTTCTATGGATCCAGTGCACCCAGCAGCACTGAACTGTGAACCAGTGAGACGCACACAGCTTTTCCTCAAATTTCTGTAAGCACCGCTGACCACCTCTACACGGCATACTATATTTTTATATTTGTAGGCGTTGGTGCATTCAGTCGTAACTTTATGGCCCACTTATAACTGCTACGCAGCTGTAGCGCCTTCACCACCAGCGTCGCCTCTCAACCCAACCGAAATTACTATTTTCCAGCAACGAACTGCTGCTTGACTTGGCCACTTTACTTCCTCTGCCTGCCACGAGGGGCTGTGTTGCTTGTATTTATTTGAACAAATTATTTGCGCTGACTATAACACACCCACACCGGTAGCAACCGATTCCCTAAGAGCTTCTTTAGTAGTTCGTAACGCAAGTTTCGCATTTGGTTTCATGCGCTGCGGCGCTAGTATGGTTGGTGTGCTGTTATATTTTATGCGACTCGCCTGCGCCGTGAAGAGTAAAGCGCGCCTGTTTTAGTTTTTTACGATGTCCTGCCGTTTACATTATCCTTTTTTATATCGCTCGTTTATATAGAGAGCACAGCTTAATAGCAACTAAACAGCACTAACATTATTGACAACTATCTTCGGCTATTACTTGGATAGAGCAACAGCAAATGTTAGTATGGTTGATTGGATGGCATTAAAGATAATACGTATACTGGGAACAACAACAGGTCCAAAAAAAAGCAACAACAAGTATAACACGGTCTTGTAATCATTATTGTACGCTTTCGTTGCCATGAAGTGCTTGCTCCACCTCCAACACCGCCGGCACACCATCAGCCTCATCATCATCATCGTCATCAGCAGCAGCGTCTGCATCGTCAGCCAAACTAATGGCCTATAAAAGAATCAATTTCCAATACGTTTAGGCTGCTGGCTGCCCAACGAAATACACACACAGGCATACATAAACACATACTTCTATAAGCTCATCGTGAACAATAGCTCGTTCTATCCTTTGAAGGTCGCTTCTGGCAGTCACTAAATGCTACGACTAACGGTCAGCATGCTGCCACACGTCTGTCAGCTGCCGATGTGCTGATAGCGCTAAAACGCTGCCCTTAACAAAATGCTGCGTTTCTCAAGCCTCACTCCGGACACAAGTCTGTGTGTGTGTTCCTTAACTTCATTTCTTCATATTCTTCCTTTTTCTCGATATACTAGTTTCCTCTACCGTTATTTATCCAATACAAAAATATTGTCGTAATAAACCCGGTGCTTTTATTAAGGGTTAAGCAGCAGCATGTCAGCACTTTAGTTGTAACTAAATTCTTAAAAGCGCTCATAGTTTCTCTTTTCAAACTTCTGTATACTCAGCAGGTCCTTCCTGTAACTCTTTGTACTCGTTTTTGTTGCGTTGCAAAAATTTATGTTATCAATAAAGTTCTTCGGCTATTGTTGCAAGCCGGATTATTAGCAGAAATAATGGCTGACTATCATTGGCTGTGCGGCAGCAACAAAAGGGTTAATGGGTTTCAAGTTGTTGACACTAACAAGATGTTAGTTGGCACATAATAATAAAGTAAGTAAAATATAATAGTTGATGACAAACAATTTAAGTTTGAAAATGTTGAATGCGCAAAAATTGGCGCATGTCTTTAAAGAGCAGCGTTTAATGGCATATCTAATATTTTTAATTTTTTGCAATAATTTTTCAAATAATAGTGTATATGCAATTCGAACTTTCGAAACATTTGCCTTAAGCGAATATGATTAAATATTTATTGTTCTAAATGTAGTAGAGAGTCTACTTCTTCTTTTATACAGGTATCGTTATGTAAAGAGAGAATAATTGAGACAAAATGTGTCTTTGACAAATGAAAACTCAATCATGTAGGGACTTTTATCGGTCACAGTAAAACTAACCCACTTTTGCTATTCAATTCGAACATCTCAGGCGACACAAAGCGGATTCGGTACAATTCAAGGCAAGGATATTGACATTATACTTTTGGAAGCCTAGAAATGTCTAACGATCTCTAAAGGATGAGTTTAGTGTCAACCAGATCAGCAGCAGATCATAAGGTATTATTATGGTCCCACAAGATTAAGCCTTTTAAGTATTAATGTCTATAACATCAATCAGATAAAGAAACACTGCTTGAAATTCTGAGGTTGACTTCAGAGAATTAGCAGAGCTTTTTCACATTTCTTATGGAACGACTCCACACATTTTGGTTAATATGATATTTTTGGTATAAAATGTGTCGCTGCCAGACTACTACCAAAAAAAACTGAATACGGCGCATTCTGTGACTCACTTTCTGGCCAAACTTATCGCGGAGCCTTCATATCCACCCGATTGGGCTCTATGTGACTTTTTCCTGTTTTTAGAATTGCAATATTCACTCCGGAAAACGCGCCATGAGTCCATTCACAGTGTCGCTAGACAAAATGTTCGGTAAGCGAGCAGTTTAGTCCAATCCAGCTCAAATCTGATTACTGACGAATATGTAGAAAGAATTGTGTGTAACTAAAGTATCCAAATTGCTCTGTAAATAGATTCAGTGATAGAATGTATCGATGGAATAGTGTTAGTTTTAGGAATAAGGGTATAATAATAATTGAATAAGGGTTTCCAATAGATAACTCGTCAAGAACTGCGAAGCTATGAATGCCTACGGAATTTAGGAGCTCTTAAGAAAGAAGTCGCCACTAACAGATACCAAAAAAAAATCCGCGTACCAGCACTCATTTACCACTACACACATTTTTCTCTATTTTGCTTTAAATCTAACTCAATAGAAGTATGAAACAGAAAAACAAGTGCAAGATGTAGTAACATAACTATTTCATTTATCATTCGATTCTTGGAATCTTAGAGATTATTTTACATGATCATAAGTATCTTGTTGGACAACTTCGAAAGGTTTTTAAAATTTTTAAATAAACTCTTAATAGTATTAAGCATCACATCTAAATTCTATATTCAACAGAGTCACTGTTTGGTGTGGATTTTGAGCCGGAAACATAAATTGACAATACTTTTTTAAGCTGGTCAAGCAGTGACTGTTACTGGCGACATGATAACCTAGTTTTTTTCCAAAATTGTATAATATTGATGTGGCTGTATTGTTTTCAACAAGACCGTGGCACATGCCATGCAGCCCGTGAAACACTTGAATTATTGCATTAGATATTTTTTAGTCAGGCACTCTCTCGTTTTGGCGATCAGAATTGGCCTCCAGATCGTGTGATTTAACACCATTAAATTTCTTTTTATGGGGTTATTTAAAATCACGGGTCTATTGCAACAAGCACACAAGCAGCGTGCTTTAAAGTAGGAGATTCAGCGTTGCATCAATGAAATCCAGTCGCATTTGTGCAGAATCGTCCTGGAATATTTCGACGAACGAGTGCGTTTGTGTATAGAAAGCTGTAGAAGCCATTTGCGTGATGTGTTTTTTCAAAAATAACCTTATCCTGTGTACTTCATGATTCAAATTTACAATCGAAAGACTAAAAATTATGTTTTTTATTTAATTATAATCTTGCGTTAATTTTGGGAAACCACGAGATGGCCCTTTGGTCCCCCGCGAAGGGTTTGATTATAAGACATTGATATAAATATTAGCAATATGACCGTAATATACATATATAGACACTTCTGGGGACCATGGCATTGAATAAAACTAAAAACTCTGATAAAGTTCCGACTCTATCACACATTACTCTAGGCTTCACAAAAATTGGTAATCATATTTCTTATCAGGATTGCACAGAATGAACAAATGAACTGAGACGAAAAAACCGAGTTTAGTCTCATATTGTAATTATAAATGACCTGGAAGTAGTGCCTCGTCAAATCCCCTTTTACCGAATGCTATTTCTCTAGGAAAATAACCCTAAAATGTAATACTCTGAAGGGCGCCACCTATTCGAAAATTAGACATCACAAACTTATTAGATTTAAGCATGTTAGGGTTGAAAATATTTTAGAAATGGGTTCTCTTTCACTATAAATAAAATTTGTCAATGAATCATTGTAAAGAATACATAAAAGAAAGATTTCAAAAAGTCAAGAAAGCCATAACCCGCTTGTTAACCCAATTTTCTAATTTACTTAAACCGAAATAAAATAAGTTGCCATTTTATTGTACATATTTTATATATATATAAAAATTATTACCGTTAGAAACAATTAAAAACAATTTATATTACCAATAAATTTACTTTAAACCATAAAAGCATTTAAGCAAAGAAAACATTTTATTTCCAAACTTCGACTATGAAATTTTCAAAGTACTTGACCAACCACTTCCAGTTACTGCGAAATCAGCCAAAAAGCTGAAATGTCATAAATTTAGATTGCAAGCATTTTGGCAACTGAAATATTGCAGACAGCATTGTTGACCTTTACGCATTTTATTGGGTAGGAAGAGACCAAGGGAAACGGTCCAAAACGGGAGGGAAAAAGTAAAAGCAATGCCAGCAAAAGTCATATTTTTACGACCTTTACCAGCGTAATATTTAAGATTTTACGATATCGAACTAATTCTATGTGATTCCGGTATAAAGGAACACATACATACATGCATATGTAAGTGTAATATACTTGTATAAGAGTCCAAGCAATAGCAGCGTTCTTTGCGATGGCGTAAGGGAACGACGCACAAGAACAACAAACAGAGCGGTATTACATACTTTGATAAGGAAGTGCACAGTTTTTGCAACTCAGGCGAATTGCTAACAAATTTGATGTCATAAAGTGTAATATTGCTAAATCCATACTTTTACGACTAGACCCATATAACCTCACAAACAAAAGGAATCGAGAGTACAAAGTAAACGGAAGCGAGAGGAACGGCCGTCGATGGCATTTAAGGCAGAAATGTACTAAAAGCAACAACAAGAGGAAATTGTTTATGCACAACAAGAATGAAAGCAATGCGTTTTCATATGAAGAGATGTAAGCGTAAAAGTAATAAAAATTATCAGCAAAACAAAATCGGAAGAAATATTTTTTTTCAGTCTTGTGCTGCTGACCAGTCATATGTCTTATTATATAGTATACTGGTCATTGTGGAAGCTTCAGCATGTAAACAAGGTCTCAGATATAAATAAATAAATTTGATAAATGACAGAGCTCTGGAGCATTATAGGTATCATGAAATCCCCAATCAATTATAATGGACGTTCCATTGTCCAACCATGAAGTAGTTCGAATAGCATTTACCCGTTTGAAGACCAAAGCGGCGGCGAAGAACTCATAAGGGGCATACATCAGCTTCTTTATAAAATATGGTCGCATGACAGCATGCCCGTCTATTGGAATTTAAGTGTGGTCCGTCCAATGTACACAAAGGGTGATCCCACATTCTGAGCCAACTACCATGAGATAAGTCTCCTCAACAACGCATAGGTTCTATCGAGCGTATTGTGTGAAAGATTAAAGCCCACCGTCAACAAACTGATAGGACCTTAGTGGCCTTAGACCTCAAAAATTAACAACTGACCAGATATTAACCATGCACCAAACCTTGGAAAAGACTAGTGAGAAGAGAATCGATGATTTTATGCTGCGATGTCTAAAACTGGTATCACCGGAAAACTGATACGACTGTGTAAGCTGACGTTGAGCAATACTGAAAGCTCCATCAGGATCAGGAAGTACCTCTCCGAGCCGTTCGATACTAAGCGAAGTTTCAGACAAGGCGACTCCATATCGTGCAACTTATTCAATCTGCTGCTGGAGAAAATTATTCGAGCTGCAGATCTGTATAGAGAAGATACAATCTTCTACAAGAGTGTACAGCTGCAGGCGTGATAGAAAATTTCGTCTATCTTGGAACAAGCATCTACACCAACGACAACGTCAGCCTCAAAATCGAACGCAGAATATCTCTTGCCAGCACGTGCTACTTCGGACTAAGTAGGCAATTGAAAAGTAAAGTCCTCTTTTGACGAACAAAGATCGAACTCTATAAGTCGCTCATTATTCCCGTCCTGCTAAGTCTATGGTGCAGAGGCATGGATGATGACAATATCTGATGAGTGGACGTTATGAGTTTTCGAAATAAAGGTAATGCGAAAGATATGGTCCTTTGCACATTGGCAACGTCAAATATCGCAGTCGATGGAACGACGACCTCTATGAGATATACGACGACATTAACATAGTTCAGTGGGCTAAGAGACAGCGGCAACTATGGTTAGGTCATGTCGTTCGAAAGGATGAAAACACTGCGGCTCTGAAACTATTTGACGGAAAAGGTAAACCTCCAACCCGTTTGAGAGACCAGATGGAAAAGGTCCTAGCTACACTTGGAATCTCCAATCAAAAATCATTCTTATATCGAAGGGTATTGGAGATATTTTATTTAAATTTGGCATGAATTTTCACCGACAATAAAAAAAACGTATCTAAAAAAATAGATGATTTTTTTGCTACGACAAATTAGTGACTTTGATGCTATCAAAAACATTGGAAATTCTATTCAATACATACATATGCATGTATATGTATTTATATTCCTTCATTGTCTCCGTTGAAAAACTATCAACCTAACTAACCATTGTTCTTTGAGCAAAAACCAGCAGCAAAAAAAAGCTTCTATTGTGCGTTCTCAGCACACATACAAACAAATAGAAACTAATACTATCATAAGGACGCAGACATACCGAAGTCACATATACTATAACACCATATAAGTATGTATTGCACTATTCTAGTATCTACTATCTCATGTTAAATTACTTCCGCCGCTTTTGGCAGCATATCACACCGAAGACTAAGTGATTATGAACATACACACGGACGCACGCACACACATAAAGCACTTGCTGCCGGATGTTAGCATACTTGTACATACATATACAAGTACCTAAGTACATATGTATGTTGTTTTTGTTTGTGTATGGGGTTTGTCTAATCGCCTACAGTACATTTAGTTGGATTGTTGGTTGGTTGGTTTGACGGTTGGTTAGTTCGTTGTTGGTTTTTGCCGTTTTTATGCTTTATTGCTGCCTATTTTCATTGTCGTTTGGTTTTTATGTCGCACTCGACTTGCTGCGTCCCAACTACCACCCCCTTCCTGCTTCCACATGCGAGCCATTAAAGCTTGACGAGCCTGTGTACTGATAGCGCTAGATTCCTTGAATAAGCGCTCGTAATTTTATGACAATTTTGTCACTGGCCAACCGGTTTGAGTTTGTCTTTCTCGGCGCAAGCGGGTTTCCTCTCATTAAAACGTCATAAAACTCTGCCTGCGCTGCAATTTCTCTATCTTAGCAAATGATGATAACAAATTTGCTTGCGCTTGTCGTTTCACATGTTCATAATTGTGTTTGAAATATACATATATACTTGTAGTACGTGTGTGGTATTGCCTGGTATATTTGGCTGAATATGGTCTGGGTCTATGAGATTAACTTCAATTATTTGGGACAAGTATAATAAGCTGCACACTTCATTACAACAAGAATGCTTATGCTTAATAAATGTTACTAACTAAAAACCTCTTGGCGATTTGATAACTTCACAAAAATATATAGTGTGCTTATGTGCATTGGTTCACTTGGATCATGGAGTCACTTAACCGAACTCTGGCGGCTCCTTCTCTACTCATATACCAGCGATCGAGTTGTGGGTGGGTAGAAGACGTTGGAGGAGAGGGGTAACCTTCTGTATGGATGGGTCAAAGCTCTGGAGGTAGGTTGGTGTAGCGGTTTACTGTCAGGAGCTCTCTAACAACTCCAGCTTCAGACTTCATGCAGAGCCATATAGGATGAGCCATTAAGGGAGCAGGAGACTTACTGCTCCAGAGTGCAGCCTCCTTCAGAGAAGTGACAATCCACTCAGATAGCAGAGCGGCGGTACTAGCCTTGCATTCACGGCTGTTCAAAGAGTACCTAACGTCGGTGTCAATAACATCGACTGAATTTGTGGTAAGACTGGTTTGGGTGGCGGGCCATAGTGGAATCGCAAGAAATTGTAAAGCTGATGAGCTAGCAAGGAAAGGCACAATAGGTCCGCTATCTATAGAATGGGAGCAGGTCGGTGCTCCCGTATCTTCCTGTTTTCTACTACTAGCACGTCATGCTGACCATATATTTTATAGGGTCTGCGACCCTTAAGGCAAATATTGAGGGTTAGTACCATTCACCGTGACCTTAGAAGTTGTCTTAATACAAAACACTACTATGAAGCTGAAATCATTCAATAAACTTTTCTGCACAAAAAATTGCGGAGGAATATATGTTGGAGCCTATACTAAACTTGGAATGGTATTATGACCCAAAAATGGCGGATGAAATTGGTGCGGGGATATGCTGTCCAGAGTTATGCATAAGGCAGCCTTTTAAGTTGCCAGACCACTGCAGTATATTTCAAGCTGAGATCTTTGCTATTGCGAAAGCCACGGAGTTGACTTCTGATGCACCCGCAGTCAATTCCATAGTCAACATCTTCGTAGACAGCCAAGCAGCAAACAAGGCAGTAGCCTCGTATGGCATATCGGCCAGAAGTGTCTTGGGAAGCAGGACAGCAGTGATAAGTATTGGCAGAAGCAAGCAACTTCACTTCAACTAGGTGCCAGGTCATAATGCATCGGAGAAGATTAAATAGTGGACGAGATTGCTAAGAATAGTGTATGGCTAACACCCGAAAACGTGAAAAATGTATTATCTTATGGTAAAGATAATCAAAACCCGATGGAACGAGCTACCTTGGTACAAAACTGCAAAAGTCATGTGCGAAAATATAGATCGGGACAAAATTGGCACTAGATATAAGGGACTGTCCCCACGGTATGACGCCACAGAGTCGGTTCGCGTGCAGTGCAAGCATCCTTAAGGATGATTACTACTCATGGATCTAGTAACTGAACTCCATCTGGTATCGTAAAAGTCCAAAACTGGTGTATGCGTGGCTCATTGGTCCACCACATTAACCTTCTCTAACCTAATTTAACTTGTTATCTACATAACTCAACTCTTTCCAAAAAAGAAACCGAAGCTTTCATAATCCGAACATTTCTTGGATCAACCTAGCGTTTTTTGAGGAACTCAAGAAGTCGATATTTTTGATCCCGTAAGAAGTTATTTAACTGGCTTTCGGTAGTACATTCCTTTACTTATTGCACCATCTTTCTCACAATCAAATTCTCACACCACTTTTATCCATTCAAAATGTCAAATGTCCAATATCCGAATCTTACCAATAAACGAACAAAAAAAATATTATTTTTTTTTTTTAATTTCTAACTTTCGACATTCGAAAAGCAAATACCAACAGCATTTTCTTTTGGGTATTTACACATTAAACAAATAAACAAAAATCTGCAACCAACGGCATGAAAACGATTAGTACAGTCGAAGAAGGAAAAGAATAAACCGTGCTGGTCCCAAAACACTTTTACTTGTTTAATTAGAAAATACAAGTCGACGCGGGATGCTTTCGATTCGAGTCCTTTTTATATGTTTATATAAGTAAGAGGAGAAGAATACACAGCAAGACAAGCCGAAATTGAAAGTGAGCAGCACATGGGACAATTAATGCCGTTAAGTGGGTAGTTTAGCAAGGAGGCGGGGAGCGCAGTAAAAACTTATGTCTCTGGCGTGTGAAGTTGGCGAGTGAAATTGGTGAGTGTACCTGCGGCGAACTGCGCTGTTAAAACATTTTGCCCGCCGGCTTTTCCGATGGGTTTTGCGACGGTTGCGCTTTTGTTTTAAGTGGCTGTGGCGCTGTAAAAATCACAAATTTTAAATATCCACCAAAGCATTGTGCGCTTTACCGCCTGTGTAGCGCAGTAAAATATTTCAGTTTAAATGTTTTCAACATTTTATGGCATTCGCTGGAGGATATTGGATGCTGATGAGTTGTCGGGCAGGTTTGTTTTTTTCATGAGCTTGATTTTTATGTGTTGTTGGAAGTATTTTAATATATTTATTTGTCAAGAAAACTACTTCGACGGTTACAACGAACCTTAGAAACCATAAAGGTCTTCCCTAACTGTACAATATCAGAAACGATGGAATAAGTGACAAAAAATTCTTCAGAAAAATGTATATATGTTTTTAGAAACTCAGAAGTCAAAGGCTGTTATAACAGTAACAGGCCCAAATTCGATTTCGCGATGCTCACACCAAAACGTCTAACCAAAAACTATTTGTTAACAAGTTTTTTGATTTTTACAACAACAGCAATCACAAAAACTCGAGCTACCTGCTTCAACTGTTTGGACTGGTACCGATCCTTTAGACCTGTCCGACTGGAGTCAAACAACTACCCATTGCAGACGAAGAACTCGAGTTGGCGCAATGAACGATAGTGACTCCTGCGTGGCTGTAGCAGATAAATATAATATACGTCCAACGTGCAAAAAGCCTCCGCATAACACTGGCCACCTTTTTGCATGCCCTGCTAATCGTACTCATCTGACACCCTTCTCGCTTTGGTCCGACCCCGTCGAAACAGCCCGTTTCCTGAGTCTACCGTTGGATGACATCGACGACATCTTATCTAATCCTTACCGTCCTTACAAGTATTAAGTAGCCATTACAACAACAATCTGTCCGGATATACGAGATAGGATCGGGGGTAGCTGCTTCAAACATCAGTAATGTTGTCGGATCGGTTTCGGTTACGCAAATGTCGTAAAAAAATAGTAGGTATACTTGAAGGTTTTAGTTAGAGCTTTTATATCAAAGTACTTCTAAATATTGACAATCATAAAAATCTATGAAATAAAAAAAATTTCGTGGAAAATCGTCGGGTTTAAATATCCTAGAAATCGATGGTGATAACTCTTTCTCAGTCCCTCCATAAATTTATTAGATGCTTAAAATTCCATTCGCCTTTTGCTATGCCTCAGTTATTTGCAACACTCTACTCGTTAATGGCTTCCAAGCATTCGTCTAAGTAGCAAGTTTTGCTACAGCCGGCCTTGTTCGCTCTTTGTTATTTTGCTGTTGCTGTCGGTTGTGGACCGCACTTGGCATTTACATTTTACAAACCCTTCTGGGAGCTCAAATTAAATTGGACTGTTTTGCGTTTATGTTGCGCTTTTCGCTTTCCGACTGACTTTCCCTCACCCCAACCGACTGGTCGGCAGCTGCGCCAGTATCACTTACACTTTTTCCTCGAGAAAGCGACTGCCACGACTGCCACTGCCAATGTGGTGTGGTTGCAAGTGGTTTTACTGCACCATTGGTTAGTTGGGTAGCCGAGCGCTGCTTGCCGGTGAGTGCGTGTGCCTCCTGGGAGCTGACTGACTTTCGCTGCTTACACCCGCGTTCACCGCTTCCTCGCTTTGCTTTAGTTGCGTTAGTTGGTGTTTGGGGGTTTCCTGTGTATGCATTTGCTTGCTCTTCCCTCCACCCCTCTTGGGTTTTGCCACTTCGCTTTGCTGTGGCCTTGACTGTGCATATTTTTGTTGAAATTAAAATGCTTGTTTTCACTTTATGCAAATTGTTCGTAATTTCGGAGCAATGCTCGTCGGCAAATAAACAAAGAAAACCCCAAACAAAAATATAAAAATTTTAAGGCAAATATTTGCTCAACTGCAAAAGCACTCACTCACACTCATACAAAGTGCCGCCACGCACTCATTCACGCACACCTGCGCAATTTGTTGGCTTAAAAATGATTTGGCCATCTATTGGCTCACAACCAGCGGCGCTTGCCTCATTGTTGTCTGACTAGCAGCCGCCCGCTTTGAGTGTATTTGTGTGTGCATTTGGTTGTGTGTGTAAGTGTGCGTTCGGCTTTTTCGCTCATATTTACCTTGCATATTTTCGTATGCGCTTATTTTGTGTATTTTCGCATTTGTTTATGTTTTCTTTTGGGTTTTTATTGACGTCGCCACCACCGTCGCTGCCACTGCTACTGCCACTGACGCCATCATTGCCATTTGTTTTTGGTCTCTTGAGGTTTACGAGATATTAAAATGTTTTCACAAGTGCTTAACTGTCTTTGCGCTGTCAATTTAAATTAAAATCATGCAAAGTCAACAATGGAAAATGGTGGCTCATTTTGTTTGCACTTAACTTTTGGAATTATGTTTGAGTGGCGGCTGGGAGGCGGTTGGGAAGTGGCTGGGAAGCGGCAAAACTTTGACTTTCCTCTGCTTGGGTTGTGTATGTGAAATTAGTGGTGAAATCATGGGGGACATTTTGGACTTTTCGAGCATATGTTTTGTAGGAAAATTTTGTTTATAAGTATCAAAAAAGTGAGATGACTTCTCCGCATACTTTCAAAGATAAATTTTTGGGTTTTCAGACAGAACACCGACAAACACATTTTTCGTCTAATCAGAGATAACAGGTCTGCTCAGAGATGGCAGATCAGCATATGATTTTATGATCATATGATAAAAGCAACTACTTTTGAGACATAAAAGCTTAAGACAAAATGACATAACCTCACTTTTTGGGAACCAATTTCATAGGCAAGTATAACAAGCATGGAGAAGAGTTGTAAGAGTTGAAATATAATAAAATTTTTGAGATGTTAAGGGGAAAGAGAATGCTATAAGTCTAGGAACGAGATATACAAGTATTATACTTGACAATAAGACTAACCAGATTAAAAGCATTTTGACTATGACGCTGTCGTTGTTCCATAACACTCAAACAAAACTTTAAAAGTGGTCTATTCGGGAGTCTAATGCGTTCAAGAACGTTTAACCAATAATTGCGACAATATATCAATACCTTCTCAAGGCAGTCGGGTCAAAGTAACTGGAGCTGTCCCGGATTTGTATCCGGCCAAGGACTGTCAACTGGGTACCATGCTTCGGATTTACTTCAGAAATGTTTTCTGTCGCTACAAGAACAGCAACACTAAATCGATAAAGACTAATTTACCATATTCTTCGATTTCACATCACGGCACAGTAGATCCTGTATTGACACCACAAAACTGCACTTCACAATACTTGGAATCTTAACATACATAAGTACAATGTCAAATCAAGTCACGTCACTTCTATTCTACAGCATATAACAAGTCATTAGCGAAATAGTAGAATTTATTATAATAATTAAAACACTTGTAATTTCATTCGCCAGTATCGTAAGAATCACATCACATCAAAATAATCGCGTCACATAGCCATTCAACAATAGAATTTCATAAAAAATCGCTTCACTTCAGATCGAAATAACATCACATTATCATACTGCAACAAAACAGATCATATGATATAACTTCAAGTCGCCGAAAACAATCACATTACTCATCATCATATGATATTACATTAAACAGATCACATCACAACAAAACTTTTTCTATCAAATCATAACAAGACATATCACATAAAAATAATCGTGTGATGTCACATCAATTCGTGTCACAAAGTTTTCATCATCAGAGTCTCATAAAAATATATAAAAACATCCAAATAAAATCTCTTTTTATCACTGCAACATATCAGATCATATCATATCACTTCACGACGTTATAGCAAAGCGATTACATTACTGATCACATCACAACGTATCGATAAAATTATAACAACTTATATCACATGCTAATAACCACGTGATGTTTTCATACTATCTCAATGAATATAAGATAAAAATTATTCTCACATTAAATCCAAGAAACCCTTAATATCATACCAAACAAACAAATCACTAGCGTCATGACCTGGTGACATATTAAATCATATCAATCACATATATATATCATAATTATTACGTCACATAACACATTATCAAACTTTTCATCATACTAAAACAAATCGATTTATAACACGTCACGTCACTTAATAAATTAGTTCTAAACATCACTCATCAACACATTAATAAAAAATCATATCATGACAGCATACTATCATGTCAAATCATAACATAATCACGCGACATCACACTATCTGTATAAGAATATACTATCCTCACTTTTTATCACGCCACTTCAAATTACATCACATTAGGAAATCTCCTACGGAAAATATCAAATTTTACGATATCAGTTATTAATCACATCACATTACTAAATTTTATGATATTAAACAAAATACATATCACTTTGCATTACATCATAACAAGAGATGTAAGTATTCTAAATCAAAAATCGCATCACATAACAAATTACGTCACACAATACTCACATGATCAAATAATCATATGAAATCACAACAGGTCCCTTCATCAATTAATATCACATCACTCACATCTTTTATAGTATTAAACAAATTTTACAATATCGTATCACTTTGATTTGACGTCACACTAGTATCCCAATGAATACAAAAAAAAACTAATAAGGTCGCTTTATTTCATAATTAAAAGTGAATTACGATAAAACTAATCATATCACATCAGTTGACATTAGTTCTGAAAATTCACATCATATCATGACGATAATATCACATCGTAACATACCACATTACTTACAAAAGAATTACATCAAATAATAACAAATGGTGTCACTTAATATCATACCAATTCAAAACAAATCTCAAGTAAATCGCATCATAACACTTCATTGAGAAGAATAGGGCATAAAAATATGTACGATATAAAAAACTGTATGTAGTAACATCACATCATATCAGAACAAGTCACTACAGCTCATATTTTGAGTAAAATCCTACGATAGACATCCCAAGTGATGGGTAGTCACGAAAGAAATCCCGATTTTAAGTAAACTTCAAATATGCTTTTACCTAAAACTCAACCAAATTGCGCTATTTATGTATAGTTTTTAGAGAGATAAGGCTCACGGTGATTCAGTTTTATCAAAAACACAAGTCTACGATTCAAAGCATTCAAAGACGGTGAAGACATGACGCGTTCTGGGCGATTTTCGACCTACTCAACTGAGGAAAATATTAAAAAAGTGACGGGTGTGGTGCTTGATAATCGTCAGGCAAGTGTTAAAGAGATGACCAGGGACCTCGACATCTCTCACAAGTCCGTTCGAATAATTTTGCTGGATATTTTGCTTATGAATCACGTTCTTGCTCGACTCGTCCCGATGAAGCTGAATTTATTTCAAAAAGATTATCGTAAACAAGTTTCTTTGGACATACTTGATCGAGTATAACTGCGGACAATACATGGGTTTATGAGTTTGACATGCAGAAAAGTCAACAATCATCGGAGTGGAATCCGTTTTTAGTCGATCGAAGAGATGACTAATGACTCACAATTCGCTGAAGGAGCTGAAGGCCATTCCAAGTGCTTCAGAAAAGCGTTTTGAGAGATCGAAAAATCGTTGGCTCAAGTGTATTACATCTGGTGGGAAAACTTTGAAGGCGATAAAAAAAATATTGATCAGTAATTGAATATTTTGCGTTTTATTTACTAAAAACTTTGTCACCATGTACTTTAAAGTTGAATAAAATACACCTTGGAACTAAAACTCAAACACCGAACATAGCAAAGCCTTGAACCAACAACCACTTCTACTAAAATTACCATAACTTCCGGTAAGTCCGTTTCCATAAACACACACATGCACACCAGGTAGCTGGCATAGATTTGCAGGTAACATCATTGCTTGGACAATTCGCCGGTATGCAAGATCGTTGTTTCCCGTCTAGCCAGCGACAATGACCAAACACACACAGACAAATGTGCATAAAAAAAAATACAAAAAAAAATCAAATAATTTATAACAACAAATTTTCATGACAATTCAGTAGAATTCTGCATTTCTGCATTTCAGTGCTGCAAACATTTCGGCATTTCTACAACATACTACAACACTTGTCTGCTTCATTACAACAACAACAGCTGCTGCTGTTTGTTTGTTCGATTGTTTTCGTGCTGCGCTCTGGTCAGCTCAGTCGGTGTTGTTTACCTCAAATCTGCTTATTGTTGTATTCTTAACTCAGCAGCAACAGCCAGCCACAGCAGCAGCAGCAGGCAGCTCAGCAATGAACTCGGTATGTTGAATGTTGAATGTCTGGAAATGGTCGTAAGCTGCCTGCAGAGTCTGAGTGTGTGTGTGTGTGTGTGGAGAGCGCAAAATGACTGTTGCTTCGTTGGTTCACAGCTTGTTGCACTTATTCTCGTGTTGTCTGCTGTTGCTGTTGCTGTCAACTGTTCGTTGCTTGTTGTTGTGGTTGTTCTTCTTGCTTCGTTTTCATTTTGCTAATAAAATATTCAGTCGTCTGGCTTGGCTGAGCGGCTCCACCTTTGACAATCGCAAGCACCGAAAGGTGGAGTGGCAGTGGCGATGGCATGGCTGCTTGACTACTTAAGTACTTAACTGATTTTTCAAATGTGCTAGTGTCATTTTATGCCAGTCAACAGTTAAATGGCTGAAATCAGAAATTTTGCGCTTCGTTGAGTGAGGCTGGCAAGTGCTCACACTCTTTTTATAAAAGTCTCATTTTCACTTTCTTATTTTATTTGTTTTTTTTTTTTTTTTAATTTTGGTTTCGGTTTTTCTTGGTATTTTGGCTTTTCGGTTTGCTTGAGGGAAATGACAAAAACCAGCTAATGCCGAGAAGCTCGTGGCATATTCAGTACTGTTCATAGGACAAATTTCATGTTTGTTTCGTGCATGAAGATCCTGCTTCTTAGCGCATACTTAATTAAGTTAAAGAAGGTAAAAAAAAACAAATTTTCAATTAACTAGTCTTTAGTTGTAATAAGACATACATAGGTTAAATTTTTCTGTTAGTAATACTGTTGAGTTAAATTTTAAGTGCATTTAATCAATGAAAAGCTTTAACAAAAATTTCGATCCCGAAAATTTTACGGGATTACTTGAAAAAATATTTTCAAATTAGCAAGTTTATTAAAAAAATCACTAAAGAAGTTTTTTTAAGCAATCCCGAAATTTTTTCGGGATCCCGAAATTTTTTTAAATTAATCAAACGCATTCATAAGAAAAAATGTACAATATAAAAAAAACCAAAAATTGCTAATAAATTTTATGGAAATTTATGGATGCCGAAAAATTTTTGGGACTGCCAGAAAATATTACTTTTATTTTTTAATAAAGCTTTTGAAAAATTTCGTTGCCTAAAATTTTACGGGATTGCTTGAAAAAGTAAAGAAGATTTCTTCAAGCAAAGCTTTTCGTTATCGCGAATTTTTTTTAAAGCCTATTAAGTAATAAATTAGTCGAACGCATTCGTAAGATATGCACAATTTACGATATATAAGAACTGAATACTGGCTAATATAAACTTTCGGGAAATTTCGGGATCCCGAAAATTTTTCGGGATTGCCTACAAATATCCTTTTTATGATTTTTAGTGATAAAAATGGAATAAAGTTATTCATGAGATATTCTTGAGTCGAAAGCTAAACTCACAGCAACGGGACCTAATTTTAAACTAGCTATAAACGGAATTATAGGTATGACAAAAGCCATTTATTTCATTACTAAAGTATAAATAGAACCATACTTAATCTAAAATAGTTCACATAAAATCCAAAATGTTCGAAAGAAAAACTTAGAAGATAAGTGTACATAAAACCACAAACTAAGACCCCCGCCAAAATTGCGCTCTCAAAATAAACCGCTAAGACCCTCTTCAAACCAAAGCAGAAAAAATAGCAACGCATCCCTTAATCTCATAAATTATCCGCACTCATACGAGCTCTAAGCTGGGGGTCTGTCCGTCTGTCTGTCCCGGCTGGTTGGCAGGCAGCCACCGCAGCAGAGCAATCAACGCTGTGATCAACGCAGCGTGACATGTCGACGCCGGAGTCAACATAGTCCACGCTAGTGCTGTGACGCCGTCAACATTGCCACTGTGAAGCGCTGAAGGCTGCCAAATGCATTGCGAGATAGCGCTTACACAAGCGCCAGAAAATGAAAGAATCGCCGTGTTAAGTATACGCTATGGCGCACGCAAAGCACGGAGACAAGCGCAGCAAGCACAAAAAATAAATCAGCTGACAAGCGCGACAACTGTAGTCTGCTGCGCCTTCATGTGCGACATTTTGACCGCCAAAACCACATACACTCCATGAGTGCCACGACCCGGATCCAGACCCGGCGTCAACGACGCTAAAACACTCACACCATCACCTCGCCGGATAATATAATTTAAGTGACATTTTTGTTTATGGCTGTTACAATTTCACATTCAAGCGGTTTAGGCAGCATTGCTGTTCCCTCGTGGCGGTGGTGATGAGGATAGCAGTCAACTAGCGTCCTAAAGAACTAAGCATCAATTGTGGCAGCAAAGCGTTTTCCATTGCTTAAATTTCATTTCATTTAATTTCATTTCTTCCCTCAAGTTGCTTTGCTACTTCGCCGCTTCACTTGCAACGTTTAACGCACTCACGCCGAAGTCGTGCTGTGAACGGCGACCACAACTATCAAATTATGCCCTCCGACGCTAACCCTCTTACACACATACACACACACATACATGTATATACTCGTATATTCTTAGCGCAAACTAATACCCTCATCTTCGTCGTTGTCGCCATTGCGATAAATTACCGTTTAACTTCCGGCTCCATCAAACCACTTGTAATTTCTACACACACAGGCACACATACACATATATATTTTCAGCATGCAAGTGCTACACATGTATTTCATGGCATTTTATAGAAATATTTAGAAATTAAGCGCTCCATCATTGCCGCTACTCAAATGGCTGAGACTCTATTCAATTGCAGGGGTATACACACGCACACACAAGCATGCTTGTGTCTCCACTAACAACCCTCCACATGCGTTTGTAGACAAGTGCTTCGCCGTGCTGTTCTTTATTTTTGGCCATCAGTCGCTCTTTCCATTTGGCAACCACAGGGAAAACAAAACTATTAAGCCGACATAAAATGTGCATAGGGTCCACCGCACAGGCATAAGGACACAATGAAAACTATCACCGAACCTGTATGGCCTGTTGTCTGTCTGTCTGCCGTTACGTCTATTTGCCTGTGGTGAGTTTGAACTTTACCGTTGTTCGCCAGCGCACAATTGTATTTATTTGTACAGTGAGAAAAATAAATGTTTGAAATTTGTTGTAATTGGACTCAACGGATGGACTATCTGAGACATAGCTGCGGCCAATATTTGAAAGAAAAAATCTTCAAAAAATAAGTGTCAAAGGATGTTCTTTCGAATGATTGTAAACATTCACCATTAAATTTTGTAGGTTCTGCGTTTTTTCTTGAAAAAGGTAAGGAAACCTCAAAATGGATCACCCTTTATAGCTAATTAGTGCTAGAATCCGAGGTTAAAGCCCCTTTTATACAGAGAAGTTGGGTTAAAGGGGAGGCGCATGAGCCCCATATCGCAAGCAGTTACACTTAGGAAATCATTAGATCCATTGCGCTCCGAGAAAGTTTAGTCTCTAGACTCTTCCAGGAATTCTGAAATATTGAAAAAAGTTGCAAGCGTTCTAAAATCTCTTTTCTTTACCATGTGGTCCAAGTTCCATTAATTTATGTCCCCTTATGTCTATAATTGCTTCTACTTCTATATGGAAAGGAAAGATGCAGTGGCAGAAGAGATAGTCACGCTTTTATTTACATACTGATCTTATAGAGTTCGTTTAAATAGTGCAGTGTCACTGTAACAGTCTTCATTTTGAAATTACTATTGGAACACCTATGTTTTGTTGGCTAGACAAATAATTGTTCAGTTGTCGGGGATACCAAATCGAACAGGGTTCAGTTCAAGAAGCATATCATTATTCAATTTCTTTGGCGGAAAAACACAGACCACATTGTAAGTAAAAAGCTGAGCCGCAAGGAGCTTAAGAAAAATCTTTACAGATTTCTAAGTTGGGTTCTCAAACCACTAATATTTTTCGTCCACCTTTTCTCTTCAGATTTGACCATGGCCTTCTTGTATGTTCGGCTTCAGCTATATGAATTAGACTGGTACTTACATATAGTATATTAAGCGTCAGGTCTCTCCCAATATATTATTTTAAACTAGCTCTAAAATAGTGCTGTAATTCTCGGAACATTTGTGATCTCGTAAATTTTTAGAGAACTAAGAAATCCGATCAAAAAATTACGATATTATTAAATATTTAGATCCAAAAAACTGAATCCTCTTCATTATTTCTGAATTCAACACATATTAACTAAGGAACTTCTTCAAAGAGGCTGTCATCCATCCACATTTCACCGGAAAAATATAACTATTTTGAAATTTGGTACAATTTGATAGTTCTTTCTTGAATATAAAGCCGAGCATGCACATACTATTGGACTAGATTATTCGGAAAAACTTGGGCAAAGGTGAATGTCCTGAATCACCTCCAACTGACGATGCAGAAGAAATCTAGCGAATCTGCCTCGAACGCCTACTCAAACTTAGATTATTTAAGCTTTGAAGATGGCCTAAGCAGTAGATTTGAAAAACTTAAGGGAACTGACTAAAATAATTATTCCTCTCGACGTAAACAACAACAAAAAAAATGTATTGTCTGGTCTTCGAAATAACTAGGCTATGAAAGGCCAAATTATTTCCAAATAATCAAATATGTGTTGTAAAGAATGTTTCTACTGCATATCAAGGAACACTACCACCCACCAAAGGCAAACAAAAAGTAAAAATTAAAATATTTTCATAGTTTCTCTCCATGTACCCAGGATTGACACATACACGCACACATACAAATAAATGTATGGGTATTTGTTAACCGAAAAATTTTATGAAACGTTTTATTACACTAATTTGTATTTGTATGGTTTGGTCTTTTGGTTGGTTGACCGTTTTGGTTAGCTGAATAGTTGGTCGGTAGCCGGCTTGACGGTAATGGCTAGTGGTTTTCGGTCGCTGCTTCTTTATGCGCTCACCGCACTCTCCTTTTGTCGTACGTAAGTATGTATGGTTAGACTTTTTGGGCACTTTGCCCAAAACAATTTCATGCTGCTAGTGACGGCAGGTTTGCATGTGTGTCTGTGTGTGTGTAAAATTAACGAAAGCAAAGCGTCAAAACAATAACACAAACACACAGATATTCATACGCCCGCCATTGTATGCACTCGAGTCAAGTCTCTATTAGCAAAATTTCAACAAGCAAGTGCCTCGACTGTTTAGGTATGATAATTTTCTCCATTCTTCGCTTATAAATGTATTTCCATTTTGTTGCCATATTTTGTGTTAAACTTTTTTAGAATACCTCGATTTGGGTTTCTATGATATTTTTTGTTTTGTTTCGCTTTTTGTGATTGCTGTTTTGTCTGGCACATTTTTGCTTTTTTTCCGGTGTGGTTTGGGCTTTTCAAGTGCTCTTTTGAAAATTAGTTGGCAACAAATGCATTGTATGCAACTGTTGTTATTGTTACTAGTGTTGGTCATTATTATTGTGTGTCTATAGCCATTTTTTATAATTTTTGCTTTAACTTTAATTTACTTTCAGTTTCATTTTTTGATATTAAATCTGGAAGAACTCTACCTTTTATGTGAGGACAGATCACTAAATATTTCAAAATGAGAATATTCTTACTATAGTATCCTCGCACTCACAAAATATTTAGTAAATTATCTAACAGAGTCTTCGAGAAGTTCTAGATCATTCATTATTAACATAAACTTCACTTAAGATATATTCACACCTCTAAAGAAATATAATAAAATTAATTATACAATTTAAGTCACACAAAAGAGAACAGCGGAAGAGATAATAGAAGAAGATAAGAGGAAGAGATGGAGTGACGAAGAAAGAGAGAGAGAGAGTTCGATAGACGGCAGAGTATTGAGCTTCTGGTATAGATTAGACTTGCTCTATGAATGATGACTTCTAAGAAGTCGATATCTAACCAAAGAATATAGGTATTTAAATAAAGGAATTCCTTTACTTTTCGGATATTACCAAGATGCACTTCAGAAATAGAAACAGCAGCTTCGAAAAAAATGTAAAGTGTTTATAAAAGTTTAGATTACTTTTGTCAGTTAATAGTACTTTTTAGACTAGAGATTATGATTGAATGAATTTGTCAGAAAATTATGTGGTAGTATTGTGCCTTTCTGGATCTTGGTCGTCAACAAAAAAACTTGTGTATCGTGGACGCCTGGTACTAGGAAAACACTCATGGTCGAAGGAAATTTCTGATGGACGGAACCACGTCGTAATTGAGTGGCTGGCTGGAAGTGGCCTCATCATTAACCCAAATAAACCTGAGACACAAAATCCCTCTATCATGGAAATGTAATAACGAGAGGAGGGCAAGGAAGGCATTAAATGCCTTGCAATATTGCAGATGAAATATTGACAAAAGGTGAAGTCTCTTACCAAAAGTACTTTCCTCATTCTACGACATCATAGCCAAGCACATTATGTTCTAGTGGTTCTTTGTTTGGGTGAGGACACTAGAAAGAGCAATACTTACAAGGAAGCTCGCGAGCGTGTGCGATAAGCTAAGTTCCTCACCCACCATAAAATTGAATGCCAATTTGTATATAGTCACCATAAATATCGTCATAAGGTGTATGTCCGCGAAAGTTACTATCAGAACGGCCATCGGATGATCTACTACTTTATAGATGGCCTTCGCGGAAGTTTAGTCATCGCTGGACTACCTCAGTTCAAACACTTCAGCATGATTATTTTGGCCTGAGATAAATCCAGTGAGATCTTGTGTCTAATCTGTAAAGTTGAGAATATTAACAGTAACCAGCTGCAGAAATTGTATGTACGAAGATGAGAAGGAAACATCTCACACTTCTTTCTTGATTGTCTCGCATTTGCTAGATCATCGCAAACACTTGAGTGCTAACACTTTCAGATATCCCACCGAGTTCTTGGAAATAGAAATTAAACGTCTAATAAAATTTGTGTTGGTCATAAGGCGCTTTGGTGACTTATAAGATTGGATGTAGAAACTTTAATTTGCTTCACAAAAAACTGCATATGGTAGTTCTACTTCGATCACCGGACCATCGAACCTAACTAAATCTATTATGCCCTAAGATATTTTTAGAAACATATTTTGTACAATGTAAACACTTTGCCATTACTATTAGTGTTTGGGGTTTTCTCAGAAAAATGTATTGAAAAATTTTGATCAAAAAAATTTATCGATTACAAAAATATGAAGAAATTAATGTATATTTTAATAAATTTAAACCTTTTTTATCTATTTAAACTAAGTACTATCATATAATGGAAGAAAGTTTTGCAAGCAGACTAATCGCTTAATATTTCTTTTGTCCATATGATGAATTTTAAATTGAAGACTTTTAGCAATATTACACCAAAATATATACAAAATATCAAGTATTGATAATATTTCCAATTTAAATGCAATTTTACACGATATTTTCAAACCATTTTAAACGTGGATGTTCCTTTGTGTGTAATTTTCAGTATTATTCTTTAACATTTTGCTATTTTATAACCGGAATTAGCATAAAAATGTTGTTAATCACAGTGTCGCAATTATTATTATTTTTTTCTTTATCTATGTTTTTGTCATTTGCGCCTGAATTATTGTATATTTATGCATTCCGTAAATGCACAGAACAAATACTCTGTAAATGATATTTTGCACATATTTAATTAAATAATAGAGGAAGTCGACAAAAAATAAAATATCGAAAAACATGTAGATAATAATAAAAAGTATATAAAGCAATAGCATATTGGATTATTATTTTAGGTTGAGAATGGAGCAGTAAATACATGATAAGTAAACAATTATAGCTTTTCAAAATTAATAGAAAGGTTATGGTATAAGCAATGTTGTTTAGAAATGTAGAGAAATGAATACGTTTAAATTATTTTTAAGTTTTTATATAAAAGTTATTTAGTTCACTAAAAATTACATTGAATTTAGTTAAAAATAAACTATTGGTTAAGTAATAAATAATAAATGAAATGCATGCTTTCTAGCACTGAAAAAATAAATGGACCTCATGAGTGCTTAGCTGGTCGACGACCTGATCTTAGCAAAGTTCATCTTACCACAATGGTAGGGATAGAATTGGGGAAAAAGTAGTGCGATAAGTCTAAAAATATCTCGGCAGTCTTACCTTTGACCAGCCAGAAGACATAACGAAAGCTGGCAAATTTGTAATAGGCTAATGAAGCACTGTTGAATTGACTATCCCAATTTTTTGATCGGCGTGCTAAGCTGTTCTAGTGGAACCAATGTTAGCATCGACCTTTAAACCTAACCTTAAGTAAAGTTTCAGGAGGAAGAGCTGCTTTCAAGGCTATATTTATCAACAACAAGTTATTACTTTTTGAAAACGGGCAAACTCAGTTTATCAATAGACTTATCAGCTTTTAAAGTGAGATAAGTAAAACTATACTTCAGATTGATTCAAAATTCTCAATATGTACTAACCCACGGTGTTAAAACTTAACACGATTATAAAATTTGCCGCCATTTTAATTAATCTTCACATTTGACGAAGGTAAAACGCTATTCCGACCATTTTTATATGCAATTTGCGGATGCGGTCACCAAGCTTCCATTATTTTTGAAATATTTTTTAATAATGAAGACACATAAAACTAATTCGAAAATGCCTACAAATAGACGATAAGTCATCTTTCTATACAAATCCCAAAGATTTCAATTATAAGTGTTATATTTGCTTAAGATTTTATATTTCCAATGAGATCATGGCTATAAAATCGTTGAAAATGTTGGAGAAGTATTTTAAGGGGCTATACCAGCGTGACGCATGAAAATTTAGGCGATTTTCGTGAATTTTTTTAAAAGTAAGAATTAGATTGAATGTTTCAACGTTCTAAGGACGTAATAAAGCATATTTTTAGCTATATTAAATTTTTTTTTTTTACAAAAATATTGAAAAATAACGGAGTTATGTGCTGTCTGCGGAAGGGCCGAAAAAAAAGTGTCTCACTGCTGGCATGATTCCGGTTGAATGAGTAGCTGAAACAAAAAAATTCAAAATGTTTATTAAACCTAAATATACTATTTTCTATGTAATGGACTACGATCTTTGAAAAATATCAAAAATTAAGAAAATGGCGTAATTTTGAAAAAAAAAAAAAAAATAGTTTTTTTGCGAAAAAATTGACGTTTTTTAATGCCAAATTGACAATTTTCAACCAATCAAAAAGATCGTAGTCCATTGCATAGAAAATGTATTCAACTATACCCAGTTTTAATTTGAAGTCAATCGGTCAACTTCTCGTTGAGTTATGATATCAGCAATTTTGAAAAATGTCGTTTCGAGAAAAACACGTTTAAAGCTTCACTTATATATATTTGCATCTCTGAGCGGTCGCTGTTTAGAACGCTGCCATTCAAAAGCTAGTCAAGATATGACCTTGCCGATTTCACAGGACATTTTTGAATATATAAACTAACGAAAAGGTAAAAAAAAAAAATTTTGAAAGTGTCACACTGGTGTAGCCCCTTAAGGAGTATAATTTGTCACGAAAAAAAGTATTTGTGTGGCAGAAAGTGATGTCAAAAAAACATGCGAGTCATTCACACACATCTGTTAATAACGAAAATATCGGGAAAGTTAAAGAAAAAGTCTTTCAAAATCGTTGCGTTGGCTTCAGAAGGACATCCCATGATTTGAACATCTCTTGAAGACCGACTCAACTTGTTTTAAGTAATGTTTTGATATCAAATGTTAATGGTAGACCCTTGCCATAGCAGTTAATTGCCCCGTAAAATTATACAATGATTTTGACTGACTTTGTGGCCAAACATGAAACCAAAATTATGGCTCAGCCACTGTTTTCTCCATATTGGCTTCACTATGACATTTCTTGGTTTTCGAAACTGAAACATCCACTTCGGAACATTCCCATGTCGAGGACGTTGTAAACAACCAGCTACCAAACTCATTTGACATATGGAGATCAAGCTACACACAAATATAAAAACGTTTACACTAATCTAGGAATTTTTTATCGATTCTGTTTGCACACGAAGATTACATAGACCAGTCCGAGTCAAATTTGATCATGAGGTAAAGCTAAAATAGACATATTTACACTCAAGGAACTTTTTGAGATTAGATAAAAGTTGGTCTGTATGTTTTTATTATTAATAGTATATTAAATTTTGTTAGATTTGATTTTTAATCAAAAAAAATTTGATAATAAAACTATTTAAAATCTTTTACAAAACAAAAATATGAGGTTATTAAAATACAATCTACCAAAAAAGTATCAACGTGAGCGATTTCAACCCTCAGACATATTAAACAAAATGTTCCGCTTGTCCATCGAACGCTTTCAATAAACTTTCATTTTTTAGTACAAATTAAAAGCGCACAAATTTGAGCATAAAGCGATAATGTGACAAAAAGTTGATCAAAAATCAGTAAACAAAAAGGCAAAAACTAAAAAATGCTCATAAATGATTGCTGCAGGGCCTGCCTGTTGGCTGTGTGGTAGGGTGGGCCACATAACAAAGTAAACATTCATGTTTTATGCTAATGAGCTCTCACACACAAGCAAAAAAAAGGATACGAAATATGTATGTTCGTGTGTGTGTATGTGTGGGTGAATGCAAATGCAATGATTTGCTTTGAATGCGAGTGTGAGTCGTTCGGCCGGCCGTTCGTCTGTGACTGCGGCGATGGTAAATTCTGTTTGTTTTGGTCCGTATGCCTTTCCGTCCGTCCACATAACTTTATGATATTTGACTATTGGCACAAACAAATGTTTACAAAGGCAAAGGCATATGATAAATGTCTGCATCAGCAGCAACAAAGTGGCGAGGAGAACGAAACGCATAACTAAGCAAACGGCTGAAAACGATATGAAAGAAGAAGAAGGCAGTAAAAATGTGAGCACACACACACACATACTGGATTATGAGTTTACTTTTTATGGATTTATGTGCATGTGTGTGTTTGTAATGTGAAATTACAAGGATATATTGAATCGGAAGCTGGCAGGGAATTCAATATGGCTGTAAAATCTAGCTTTACACTGGCGACGTGCAAAAAAAAAAATGTGCTATGGTTAGAAATGAGGTTTAGGGTAAGGACGTTTTGAATGAAACCCTTTTACTATAATAGTTACGATTGACTGCAGTCAAGGATATCCTGAAATGATCCCAAGAGAAATATATTATCTTTATATTTCATCGACTGCTGGTGAAAGCGTCGTGGCTCAGATATTGCCCATGAAATAAAACTTCATGTCCACGACGTCAGAAGATTTTGTCTTTGGTATTTCTATTTGGTTTCTGACTTGTTTGGATACCAGGTCGCTGCGAAATCGCTGAAATGGCTTTGTCTCCTTGCGCTCTAGCGTTGGATTTATGAATCTCCTGATAGATTGGTTAGCGCTTAACAACAAAATCTTGTGCTGTCAGAAGATTTTTTTAGCCAAACGGGGACGCAAGAGGTCCTCTGAAATATCCTGATGCCAGCCATACTTAGAACATATTCATAGCGAAGACCCCAAGCGCCCTAAAAGGGACTTAATATATTTCTCTCCAAGCGGTTTCCGCTCGGATGCTATTGCTGAAATATCAAACGAACATTTCTCCAACATGTGAGTGGCGTACTTGGTGTCCAAATACCTCCAATAGAGAAGCGCTCTGTTGCCGCGTGAAACAGCAGCGACCCTTGAGAAAGATGAGTTACTGAGTTTAAACGTGGTCGTACAAGCCTTGAAGACGATCCACGTGAAGGACGTTCAAAAAGCGCATCAACATCAAAAATCATAGCCAAAATAAAGTATATGATTTTGGAAGATAGTCGATTGACTGAAAGAAATTTAGTAGAGGCTTAACACATTTCTTTAGGCAGTGTGAGCCATATATTGAGTGAAATTTTTGGTTTTAGAAAGCTTTGTATGTACACTGTCAAATGGAGCTTTTAAAAAGCGTAAAGTGGGAGCATCGACTCATCACTATGGATGAGAGTTGGGTCTATCACCATGATCCTGAATCAAAACAAGAGACTAAAGAGTGGTGTGACCCTGGTTGTTCGACTTCAAAACGAGTTCGTGTCCGGAAATCGGCCAAGAAGGTAATGACATCAGTTTTTTGGGATGCGAGAGGATTTTTTTTTGTGATTTACATGGCAAAACACTTAATTCGGAATATTATCGCAATTTTTTGGACCAGTTGAAGGAAAAAATTCGTGAAAAAGGAGCCGGTTTGCTGAAGAAAAAATCCTTTTTCATCAACACAATGCATCGTGTCACAAGAGCATTTTGACAAAGGCTAAAGTTCGAGTTGTTGGAGCATTCGCCGTATTCACCAGATTTGGCTCCCAGGAACTTCCATTTGTTTCCAGAACTCAAAAAATTTATGCGTGGCAAGCATTTTTCAACAAATGAAGAGGTCATGATGGCTGTGAGACCCTACGTATTTTCACTTCACGGATGGGATGCACAGATTGAAGGATCGTTGGGAAAGTGTATTAACGTTCAGGGAGATTATGCTAAATAATAAAGTGTATTTTGAATCATATAATTGTGTTTTTCTTATCCAACGACAAAACTTTTGAACAACCTGGTAGATTCCCATCGCTTATAT
>JBAWJQ010001431.1:0-19961 GCA_037783105.1 Bactrocera zonata | reverse complement strand
CATCAATTTTTAAATCCTCGAAGTTTTGTTCCACCAATAAAAAAAGGTTTCCCTCTCAATTGACCAAAAACTTTCAGTATTTCAAGTATTTCGCCCAAAAGCTTCATATGTTTAAAAAATATTTAAAAATGTCGCTAATTTCTATATTCTTCTTCATCCAACTAATACTAAGTGTGACTTTTCCTTAGAAGTTATTTATATTCATATACGAATACGTCCACTTTAATATTTTCGAATGAAAATTGGAAAAACTTACATTCATAAGTCTTCACCAGAAAAGTGATACTTTGAAATGTATCTCATCTGCATGGATTACGGGGCAGAAAGATTTTCATAAAAAGAAAAGCGTTTGCCTTTAAGCTATAATACCTATACTATACTCTTAGACTTGTATGTACAAATAGCTTAACACACAAGCACTTGCATTAAAGGAAAATACTCAATGAGCGCAGGAAAATCACACCCTCTACTATATGTGTTGACGACAAAGTTCAAAGCAGACAAAAGTTCAAGTGCCTATAAATCCGTGGTTTTTCATTTGTCAGTTCCCTCACATACATTGAAATATTTTTTATGCTTTCTATATTTTTACTTTGTCATTGGCAAAGCAAGAGAATTGCTTATGGATACATGCCTTATATGAATATTTGTATACCAAAGAGTTTAAAGCTGCTCTAAAACAAAATAAAGTTCAGTGGGCGAAAAAAGGTGGAACGAAAATAGGTATTATGTATGCGCTACACTTTTGTAAGGCGTGCAGAGTACGTTCAACTTCTCAAAGTGGTTTCACATAATCAAAACCATGTATGAAAGTTGCGAAAATAAATTTCCTAGTTGACAGTGGTTCTACTTAGTTCTCATTTCCTTTGTTCGGTTCTCAGTGATTCTTACTCGGTCTCTCTAGTTCTCATTAGATCTTACTGGTTTTTAACGACTCTCCTTAGTTTCCACTGCTTCTCACTTTACCTTCTTGGTTCTCAGCGGTTTTCTAAGAGTTTCTCCCTATTTCTCAGTAGCTCTTCCTGGTGCTCTGTGCATCCTCATTGTACTCCCTAGATCTCAAAGATCTCCTTGTTTTTCTTTGGTCCTTGGTTCTCTTTGATTCTCATTAAACCTCCTAATTTTTCAATAGGTCTTCTTAATTCTCAATGGATCTCCCTAGCTCTCAGTGGCATTTCCCGATTCTCATTAGATACCCCGGTATTCCTTGGTTTTTAATGGCAATCCGTGGTTCCCACTGGTTCATGCTAGTTCTCAGAGGCTCTTTCTGGTTCTTACTGGTGTTCACCAGTTCTCAGTAACTCTCTCCAGCTCTCTTTATCCCTCTCTAGTTCTCATTGGCTCTTTCTGGTTCTCAGTGAATCTTCCTTGTATTTTCTAGGTCTCAAAGACTATCCCTATTTTTTACAGGTTCTCTTAGGTTATATTTTTCAGTGACTCTCCTTGATTCTCAGTGAATCTCATTGGATCTCATTGAATCTCCCTATTTTTCAATAGCTATTCGTGCTTCTTACTGGATCTTCGTAGTTCTCAGGAGCACTTACCGATTCTCAGTGGATCCCCCGGTACTCTCTGGTTCTTAATGACTATTCCTGGTTCTCACTACTTCTCGTTAGTTCTCACTGTTTCATTCTAGTTCTCCGGGTCACTTTCCGGTTCTTGCTGATCTTCACCGTTTCTCGGTAGAGCTCCCTAGCTCTCACTGTCCCTTTGTAGTTCTCATAGGCTCTCACTGGTTGTCATTGATTCTTCCTTTCTTCTTTAATTAATGTACCAATATCTATCCCATTGAAAGTCGAAGCCATCCTCAAATACCCTTTAATGACAATTGATGTATGATGTGATTATCGAAGCCATATCGCATACCATAGGGGATCAAGTGATCCCTTTTCGAGATTGAAACTGCAGGCAATACTAAGCTAAAAAGTTCTTCATTTCAAGAACATATTGACTAATCAAGCTAGCTAAAATGGATCTGAGGCAGGATCTGGTCAGTTTATCCCGAAAGCCGACAGTGGTTCGTAAGTCACACAAAAAACTTTTTTAATCTGGTTAAGAAATACTAACTTTTTGAAGCCTGTTCGTATTCTTGTGTGCCTTTTTGTAAAACAGTCTTGCTATAAGTATTCTATTATTTTATTGGAGTCTAAGAAAACAGTCGAGAATGAGCAGAGAAAACCATGTTAAGTAAAAATAATAATGACTGCAAATGAAAGATGATCTTAACAGATAAAGAAGAGAAGGCATTGTGAACTTGTGAGCTGACAAAGAATAGAGAATTATGAGTGGAAACAAAGGAAGTGCGGTTTTTACAGTGAAGATTTCCAATGCTGGCATAATGACTACTAATTGAAAGTAAAAACGCTAGACTGGCAAGGCACAAATTCCAAATCTCCCATTCTCAAATCACTGATCGTCAATAACTATTTTGTACCTAGATCGGTATTTAGTCATATATATCACAAAAAATCGGAAAACTATAAAATATGTCTTTTTTTGATTTTTCATTGGGAGTGTTTTTTTATGTGGCGGGTCCCAAACCCAACGCACAACCCTATGCAGAGGACGTTTCGCCTTCTCACTTTAGCTCGCCTTCAAACGGATGTTCTTAGGCTACCCAGAGTATACTTGGTCAAAGACCGGCAGTCGTGAGCTGCTTGAGCCATAAGTAAAAGAATCGTTTCTGGCCACTCCCAAGTGAATGGCGATCAGAGAACTTTCCTCACTTGCGTGAACTTTTACGCATGACTCCTTCCTCCAAGAAGAAGAAGATAAAATATATCTCCCAAAACATTATAACCTTTCGGTTTTAGAGCCATATTGTCCTTCTTCTCTTAGACAAAGTTGTTCAGAATGATCTACATAACATCTATATATTAGCTTGTGAAAAAAGTCTTCCGGTATTTTCGCCAGTTGGCGCTGAAAGCGTGTAATTCTAGTTTTATTCGTCGCATCGGGTCATGCTATACCTTTTTGGAAAGCCCATTTCACGCGCTAACATGTGTTTGATTGGTTTTCGTTTTTTTTTAAGTCGTTCGTGAGTTATAGCGTCGCAAACATGGAGCAAACTAAAGAGAAAATACGGCATATTTTACAGTACTACTACGATAAAGGCAAAAATGCATCTCAAGCCGCCAATAAAATTTGTGCAGTTTATGGACCCGATACAGTTTCCATTTCCACCGCACAACGATGGTTTCAACGTTTTCGTTCTGGTGTAGAGGTGGTCGAAGATGCGCCAGGCTCCGTAAGTCCTGTCGTCGAAAATTGCGATAAAATCGTTGAATTGGTCGAAAGAGACTGGCATAGTAGTCATCAAACCGTTATAAACCATTTGAAGAAGCTTGAAGTCACTAAGAAGCTCGATGTATGGGTGCGACACTAATTGATTCAATACAAATACCGCAAGACTTTTTTGACAACCCATTATAATAATATTTATGTACATATATAATATTTAAAAAATTATATTTCCATTACAACAACAAGCTTTTTTGGAACAACAAGTATGTTAGGCTTAAGCATCCATCTCTCTCCTTAATTGAAGCAATAAAAATTCATTGCCTCACACTTAGCACTCCATAAAAAGTGTAGTTATAACACACAAAGAAAAAAAGTTAAAAATACAACAATAACAATAAAAATTTATTTTCTTTCTATGTGTCTTTTCTTTCCTTATGCCTTTGGGGCGTTATTCCAAGATTTCATTAAAATAATTTCATAAGTTTGCGCCCCCTTTTACCACTCTTTTATCGCTTGTTGCACTTGTTGTGTGCATTTGTTGTTGTTTATTCTTACTTTGTGTTTCAAATTGTGTCTATTTTTGTGTGGTTCATTAATATGTTTTCTTTTTTTCAAACGGCATGTTGCCACATGCCAAGACTTTATGAGCTGTAAATAAAATGTTTGCTGGATTTTGACATTTAAAAGCGCAAAAACAAAACTTCCGCACACCAGCGAGAGCTTAAAAAGTTAAATGGCGCATGGCAAGCAGAGCTGCTCATATAAAGTAAGGAAGACAGCATTTTTTCTTAATTTTCCTTGATATTTATGAGCGTATGCATATTTGGAAAAAACATTTCGAAAAATGAAGTTACCAAAACACTTCAAAGTGCGGTTATAACTGCAGAGTATGCTACATTTACATAACTCACCGACATTGTTGAACTCATTAATTGAGCGCGCCGCTTGCTGCACAACCCCTGCGCGTCGCTGCTGCGCCACATGCCGCTTGGCGCCCGTAAATTATGCCAAACCTTTGGCGCAAAAGGCAAATACTTTGAAGACAGTTGTGCCGTTATGGCATTGTCTGCTTAATTTCAGGCTGCACAAAAAAATAAACGTTTGAAACGCGCCGGCACAGCGGGTTGCCGGCAGATTATGTGCAAGTGGAAACTTTTTTCTGCGCGGAAGTTGTGTAAATGTAATTCGTTTGCTTGTTTTTGGTTATTACAATAATTATATAAACAGCATTAAACATTTCAAATAAATATAAATGATATCCGTCAACACACACACACATGCAGGCATAAGGAAAATGTGTGCGTACTCATAAATGGAAGTTGCTCATACGCCCCATGTAACTTGGTAATAAACCTGCAATAAGTTCATATTTTCCGTTTTCGTCTTTTCATGTGGATTCAGTGCATTTTTTAACATTTGTGTCTTCCATCAACCAATTCTCTTACCGTTATACTTATTTTTCTCTAAGCCGTTCGCGTGTCTCCACCATCAAGCGCTACTTGCCTGTCTCCGTGCTTGCTTGTTGTGTCTGTCTGTTTATCTGTCTGCCGGTCTGTTTGTCATTTTTTGGCCCTTGTCTTATGCTGATTTCCGCCGGAAACTCCACACGTCTGTCAACTTCAACCCTCCCCTACTCTCAAACACTCGGTATTAGCATCTCCGACGATGTTTCTTTGTACTAGCAGCCGTTCGGTTTTTGCTGGGCTACCGCAGCGTATGTTGGCATTGGCGGAACGGAAATGAAATTTAACTGAATTTGCATTGGAATTCGATTAAATCGTTTATGCAAACAATTCGCTTGGTTACAAGCAATGCACACAAGCACATCCAAGTCTTACACAACAATACGTACACACTCACATATAGTCAGCAATAACAGTCAAGCGCTAAAAGACATACATTACATACATTTTTATGGCAACTGTTACTTTTACTCACATATATATACACCATTGCGCTCTTCCAGCTATCTTTCTTTACGCCTGCACCTTGTCTTCTTGCCTGTTTTGCATATTATTATTGTTTGTTTTTGCGTTTTTATTGTTGCTTGTTCACGTTGTTGTTGTTGTGTAACTTTTCTTCATTGCACACACACGCACACATACTCATTTGCACGTATAAATAGTAATTTATAGCGCTCCGTCAGCGCATATTCAATTTCATTAACTCTACCTTGCATACATTTAGGCGCAGCCACACACTCTCCATTACATTTATGTGTTTCTGTTACATAAATATAAATGCTTTGTTATTTGCCTTCATCTGGTTTGTCTTATTAAGTTGAAAGTTGATTTGCAATCTAATTTGCATGATTTTTTGTACCCGCTTTCTTCGCTCAGCAACACACACACATACACATTATACACTCACATGTACCGTGAAAAAGGTAGAAATGCAAATTTTCGCCAAAGGTTTATTGTTTTGTTATTTATTACATGAAGTGTATGCACCGAAGTTGGGGAGTTTTTAATGGACTTACAGACGGCTTCTACTTTCGGCAATATTTTCTGACCACTTGACAACTTGAGTGCATTATATATATTTGTAAGTTATAATAATAAGAAACTGTTGATGTTTTTTCTACAAAATTAATAATGTTTTGCAAAACTCATAAGCTTACGATAAATTGAAAGGGCTTAAATGTTGTTTTCATAATTAAAAATTTCAAAATGAATCTATATACTATGGTAACAAGTTCTTTACACATCCTTTCTACATAATTGTGTATTCTAAAACTATTAAAATTTCTAATTTTAAACTTTAAGGCAAACATAAGAGTATTTTGACTGCCTATGCACTTAAGCACACTTGAAAATTATTTATATTTCAATATTGCATTAATTTTTTCAAGAGCTAAGGAATTGAAAAAAAAATTGTTGCCTACATGTAGGCGTAGTTCACAATTTATCTGAGTCGCACACCTATTAAGGTAGGTAGGTAGGTAGAGTGACTGTCTGACGACGCCCGAGTCTCTAAGTAGGCTTATTTTGAAACCATCTAGACTAAAATCACCTCACTCAAAGTGGACACAACACTCTAAACCATTCTGCGCAACTGATTATGATCACCATAACAAAAAAGTTTATTTGAGCAATGTCCTAGACATTATCAAGAAAGCATGGACCAATAGTTGCCACTCTTTTACTACACAGAGTGTTGCATTTCGTATAGAAGATGTTCTATAGGCACTTATTCTACCTTCTGGCAGTTTCTACAATAGCCATTGTAAGATGTGTCCAGTCTGCTGACATGTCTGCCAATAAGACAGTGACTTATTCCTACTCGCACTAGAGTTATTATACTTGTATCACTGAACCTTAATAGTCGGCGTATGCGATCCATATTCCATTCATGCCACGTTTGCTTGCTTGTTGAGCCAGTTAGGATTTGATTGCACTGAGACTCAGCTAAATCTACAACATTTATTCTATTAAATACCTACAAGTATCCAGAGTCATATAAATTTCCTCTTTTTTGCAGTCTAATCGTGGGTTGGTGCCAGTTCTGGCTAGTTTGTCTGCTGCACAGTTACCAGGAATGTCACATGTCATAGAACCTACTGTAGGTTTATCGTCAAATAGGTTGTTTAATCAAACTAGAATCCTTGAAATTATTTCACTACATTTGATGTAACCCTAGTGTTGATGTGGGGAAGAAATCGAAGATCGTCCGTAAAAACATTAGTTCTGATAACTGTCACTTTTTTACTAAATAAAAACAGATAAACTTTCTAACAATACTACTGTGCCCAAAAAATAAGGACATATGAATGTAGGTTTATTGTTTATTTAATAGAAATAGGTTTATTGTTTATTAATAATAGAAAAAGGTTTATACAATAAATGTAGTCTTATTAATTGGTGTGGAACTTAGCCCGTCTTTACAATTTGGCTGTCGCGACTTAACTATAACTTTTCTTGCCGGTTTGTCTTATCTTCCTCTTCTTCAAATGCCCATTCACCATAGATTCCCACATGAATTTAAACTGCGCGCGTCGAAGGACTTGGAGAATTATTTTATTTTTTAGGTTGGCAGTACTGTCAGTCACATTTGTGTCAAATTTCATGTCAAAATAATCATTAGTGTTTGAGATACGTGTCGTTTTGTGAGCTGCTAAAAGTGAGTTTTTCGTTTTTTGCGATGTCGAAATTTGTTGAGCAAAGAATTTGCATTCAATTTTGTTTACGGAATCAATTTTCTGCTACGGATACGTTGAGGATGGTGCAGAAAGCCTTTAGTGATGAGGCTATGTCTAAAAAAATGTTTACAAGTGGTAAAGTGACTTCCAAGCCGGCCGTGAACGTGTCGAAGACGAAGAGCGTCCAGGGCGACCATCAACCTCAACCGACGAAACTCACGTTCAACAAATCAAAGATTTGGTGTTGAAAAACCGTCGATTAACAATTAGAGACTTTGCTGATGAAGTTGGCATATCGAAAGGCTCAGCCAATATCATTTTGAAGGATATTTCGGGCCTCAAGCGCGTCAAATCTCGACTGGTACCGAAAACATTGAATTTTTTGGAAAAAATGCGTCGCGTTGAAGTGTGTGAAACGATGCTTTCCGACTACCAGGGTGTCATGAAACGCATTATAACTGGCGATGAGACTTGCATCTATGCTTACGACACCGAAATAACCGATCAATCGAGCGAATATCGTGCTAAAAGAGAGCCGAGACCAAAAAAATCGCGCCAAAATCGCTCAAAAATCAAGGTCATGTTGACTGTTTTCTTCGATTATCGTGGTGTTGTGCATTATGAATTCCTTTCAACCAGTCAAACAGTCAACAAGGAATATTATTTGAACATTATGCGTCGTTTGCGTAACGCTATCCGCCTAAAAAGGCCGGAATTGTGGAAATACAATTCTTGGTTTTGCACCACGATAATGCACCATTCCATACTGCCCTCGTAATTCGTGATCATTGCGCCAAAAACTCAACCCATATCGTTCCGCAACCACCCTATTGACCTGATCTGGCGCCGTGCGACTTCTGGCTGTTCACCAAGCTCAAAAGACCGCTCCGGGGACACCGTTTTTATACGATAGAGGAGATTCCGCAGCGAAGACGAAACTGAAGGCCATCCCGGAAAGTGACTACAACCAGTGTTTCGAAGATTGGAAAATCCGTTGGCATAAGTGCATTGCATCGGGAGGGGATTACTTTGAAGGGGATGAAATTGATTTGGAAGAATAAATAAAGAATTTTCAAAATAAATACAATGTCACCTCACCTTGCCTTTTTTGGACACGGTATATTTTTTAGGTAAGCTTGGATTAGGTTAATCTGGTAGACCAATAAACCTATCATAAGCCTATTTTGGTAGTTTTCGATGCCAGATGGTTTTCAGTTGTTAGGTCCGCGAGGAGTAATCATCATTTAGGATGCCTGCGCTAGACGCGTATTTTAACAGACTCTCCGGCCTCACTATCGATACCTCTTACAGTGTATCATACCGGCATATTTTTTAACTCTAAACAAAAATTTTGCAGTAATTTAAAAAAAAAAAATTATTTAATCTGGAGCATTAAAGTTACTTTTTCGACATATCGAAGGCAAATATGGATCACCATAATTTATTAAATTTACTTAATGAACTTTTAACTGAAATTTAACTAAAATTAAACTAAAATTTTGAGAAAAAAATTCAAGCTTCTAGGTTTGTCAATTTCTTACAATTTCCTCCTTCAATTTTCTCCAATCAAAAAAAAGTAGAAATGTCTAGCTCTTCTTCATCAGCTTGCATTACAAATTTATTCAATTTTCTCATCTTTGATTTGCGCACATTTTATTTTAGTTTTGAATGCAAATTTGTTTTATAACCACAAAAATCACTTTATTGCCACAAAATATCTCAATTGCACAATTCCAACGCAATTGAACTATTCAAACTTTCTTAATGAAAACTCTTCACCCGCAAAGTGTGCGCACTTCAAGCGAATTTGTCTTGCCACAGCATGGTATGCATAACTGTTTGTGTATGTGTGTGTGTGTGTGTGTGGCAGTGCACAGCTTCGATATTACGCCGAGCAATTGAACATTTCGAATTTAAATTTCTACTATGCAAATTTGTGCAAACTTGGCAAATTTCAAAGCGCTAATGAAGCCAATAATGAATGGCACACAAAAGTGTAATCGAAGTGAACCACTAAACGAAGCAGAGACCGAGTGGAAGCAGGAGTGACATCAGAACTCATAAGCATTGAAATTGCAAGGCCACTGCTGAATGCTTGAATTACCGAAGAGCAATTGGAACCAACTGTGGCTGGACGACAGAGGCCATGACGAAATTTTGGAAATTTTTGGTGACTTCTAGTTTGCGCTATTTTTTAATAAGGAATCAAATGGAAATACGCCTCAGCTAGGCAAAAGTTCTGCTATAAGAAAAATCGAAAATGAAAAGCGAAATATTCTGTAGAAATATTTAAAGGGGAAGAGTGGTAGAGGGTACTGCGGCAGCCGATTGCACAAAGTGCACAATCGAGAGAAATCTTGAACTTGAACGAGTCCAATGGCTTTTTATGCAGCGGATTGTAAGCGATCGATGACTGAAAGGTTGAAGGGTAAGGTGGGACCGCAGACCAGATGGACTCAATATCGTTTTACTTGTCTCTGTCGTGTCATAGTGTCTGGGGTATAGTAGTGTTGCAGGTATATATAGGGTGCAACATTTAGTATTGTAATGAAATAAAAATGCATATGAATACAAAAAAAAATATGTTCAGATATATGAGGGTTGCTCTGCAGATTATTTCGTGTAAAATTTCGTAAATATATTTTATCAAACTAAGAATTTTTTTATACAAAAATTTTTCAAGAATATTCACTTTGTATGGCAGCTATATGGTATAATGATCAGATCCAAACAATTTCTTAGAAGAATTCATTATTGCCTCAGACAATAACCCAAGTCAAATTTCGTGAATATAACTCGTCCAATGAAAGGGTTTTCCCTCCAAGCACTTGATTTGGATCGTTCAGTTTATATGGTAGCTATATGCTATAATGATCCGATCTGACCAATATATTCTGATATTGCATTACTAGCTTAGGAAAGAAGTTATACCAAATTTCGTTCCGATACCTCGTCAAATGAAAAAGTTTTCCCTACAAGCGTCTTTTTACGAATCGTTCAGGTTGTATGACAGCTATATGCTAAAGTGGTCCGATATCGACAGTTCCGACAAGGAAGCAGATACTTGGAGATCAGAGTGCAAAACTTCGGTTCGATATCTCAAAACAAGACAATTAAAACCAAACACCCTGTGTTTGTAGTGCATCACTGGCAGCCCAACAGTTGCTTTCTTCTCATAGTTAAAGCGCTTTGACGGCAATTTCTTTTTTGTTTTTTAGAAATTCATGGTCTTATTGAGCAATTGCATAATTCTCAATTGCCTTACAACAACAATAACAATTACTATTATTATTATTGCAGCACACGCATAACTAATAGTTGAAGTCTTTCGAACTTGACGCGCCAACTTTACCAAGCAAAAAGTCGAAGACGACGTAAAAGTACTGCGAAAGTTTTATCTGCTTAAAAACAGAGTTTTGCTGCACTACTTGAGACATTGTATACCAAAAAACTACGTGGCTGGAGTGCAGTGTCCGGCGGGTGGCAAAAAGTGAGTAAAACGGAAGAAATATGAAATCGATTGCATGCGTCCAATACTCGTATGCTGGCGTTTGGAGGTCTTTTTTTTGCACAGAAGCGGAGAAAGAGTGTAGAAGTTGAAATATGTAAAGTTAAAAGAGAACCAGTAGGAAAAAGTTTGCAAAAAATTTCTTGCAAATAAACAATTTTTTTTAATAAAAAAAAAACTCAAATATCAATCTGACGAACTATGATTTCCAATATTAATAAAACATCAACATTTGATTCTAGAAATTAGAAAAAAATATTTTTTATATTCTCCGACATGAGAGATGATCTCAATTGCCTTCGACAAAAAATTCAAAGTGTTGCACATCCCGGAAACGGAACAGTACACAAACACAAGAGTTTCCAGCAACAAGTTTAATGCCTTAGCCATAGCCTCACATCTTACCTCCACATGTGCAGCGTTGAAATTAAAGCAAAATATTTTCTTAAGCAAAGAAATCACTGAAACGGAATAAGTTAATAGTGTAGGTATCATAGAAAAATGGTCATGAGTTGCCAAGAAGTGCAGAAGGAAAAGCGCAATTGACCATTGTATACACGCAAATAATGCTTTCAATGCCAAGGTAAGTTGTTAAAGGCACAATAGCATTTGGAAAGTTATGTGAACAAAGGCAAACTAAGGATTTTGAGCTAGAGCCTTCCTCCGTAGAGGGCTATTGAATATGAAAACATCAATACATGTTATAAATATATATGTGTATGGATATGTATGTACGTATATAGACATACTATATATGTGACGGCCACTCGAAAAATGTAAGCGGTAGGCAGGTGGAAGTAAAGTAGCGGAACAAGGGTCAATAAACCACAATAAAATAATATTACGTATGACTCCTTATGCTTCGAAGAGAGCTTATCTAGAGCACAAAAAATATTATAAATTTACACTAGAGGGCACTCACTTACAGCCTGTCAAGTAAGAGCGTGGTCGTGTTAATTTATAAAAAACATTATTTTATGAGAGTTTCATATTTACATATACATTGTATGCATTACAAACAATGTTGCAATTTGTTCAATAATATGTCCAGTCACCACCGGCGTCGATAATTGCCTGGCATCTCCGAAGCATGCTTTCTACTAATATGACGGCGTATTCTGGTGGCAAGGATCTCCAGATCCGACGAATTTCGTAAGACAACTGCTTCAAAGTGTATGTGCGTCTTCCACGAAGCTTCTGATTAATATATGCCCACACATTTTCAATAGGGCATCGGGCGACTGCGACGGCCAGTCCAATGTAACAATGCCAGATTGAGTTTTCCACTGAGTACAGAGCTTGCTGCAGTTTTTAGGATCGTTGTCCTCCTGCACAATCCAATCTTTATTTTTTCTGATGAACCATCGTTTGGCAGATAGCAGTAAAGCCTTTTTTTAGATTTTTATCATTTTCACGGCTTTAGGTTGTCAGTAAAGAGGTACAAAGTGCCAAATCCCTGCTTTGAGAAGCAGCCCCAAAGATGCCCCTTTATTCCATGTTATACGGTCAACACACAAATAGGCTTGTTTTGTGTGTTGACCAGGTTCGCATGAGCACAAAACCTGACATTTTCAAAATCTCTATCAATATTCTCATGCGCCCAAGCGAGTCGCTTTGTCACAAGTTTTTCAGTCAACAGAGGCTTCTTCATTGTGTTGCGCCATTTCAGATCATGAGTAGAAGAAGGGTTCGGATAGATTCGTAGGATATATCTAAACCTTTTGCCAATAATTTGGCTTGTCCTTACCGCAGGGTTAAAGCTGGATTCCGCGAAAACAGATTCACTATTCTTTTTTCATCTTTTTTGTTCACTTTTCCTATCGAACCACGTTCTGGTAAATCACCGACATTTTTAGCCACTATATATCGCTGTATCCACTTCTGTATAAATGCCTTCGACTTTCTCATATAATTAGCAGCCGCTGATTGCGACATTTTGGGACCTTTCGGGTGGATGCAAAGGGACACAGCTTCGAAGCGCGACGCGTACTTAGCACTCATGGCGTTTACCGTGATTCTCTTTCAAAAGATCAACGACAACTGAACCTTTGTTCACAATGCATCAAGGACAAAGTTTCCCTCTATCGTCTCGCGAAGAAATTAGAGCGAAATCTTTCATTAAGTGTCAGTAAATTCGACCACGTTCTTACTTGATAGACTGTAGAAAAGGTTGCATGACTTACGATTGACTCCTTATTTTCTTTAATCTTACCAATTTCTTAAATTTTCTTAAATTTTGTGACAAGATAACAAGCCGGCGAAAACTGATAAACATTATTGCTGTGAACCAAAACAGGTTCGTAATCGTACTTGTTTAGTACTTTTAAACATTTTTCCTTTGGCAAGAGCGCCTTCCCACATGCAGTCGGACTTAAGCCTATTGTACCAATTTTATCCAACCCTGCTGCCCAATGCCTTTTAAGTTGGAGCTTTGAGGGCGTGGAATAACTCCCTTTTCATCATGCTGAAAACTGAACATTCGGAAAGATAATGTTCCGACATCCCATTATCGCATGCGCTCCATTCCGCTGTATCCACATTTCAAATTTTGCGAAGATGGGCCCAAATATATAGCTGTCTTATGATGACCCCTACAATGTTGCTAAGTTTTCTTTTACCAAGAAGTAGAAGTTTTTTGTTCTTGCCACCATCCACACACCGCAAAGGTTTACTCTTTGTGGTATGCCCTGTCTTGCTAGTTTTCCAAGAGCTGAGGTCTTCCTCTAGAGTCCTTTGCTTCAAACTATTATTGAATGGGCTGAATGGTCTGGCGCAACTTAGAGGAATTGTGTTACCAGCTGTCTCCAAACGGCCAAACTCGTCTGCATTTTCGTTTTTTTCTATCTCTATAAGTATTTCTTGGTATCTAGATGATATTAACCGAGTTACTGAATGTCTATGTAATTGGCTGCTTATAACTAAACGCCGTGGGACTTAGTGTTGGCGCTGTGAAGAGGCTTAATTGCCGTTTAACTGCCCACTGGAAGATTTATGGACTGGCTAGTTAGAGCAGAAGCTCCCTAAGCACCTCGTATTGTGCCCAGAGTCTCGCTCTGAATGACTTCGAATCAATTTTTCATTACAACAGAAAAAGCCCACTCCTTTCTTGTTCCACGTTTTAATATGTCCGCGATTATGTATAATTTACCGTTTGAACTCTCGATCACAGAGTCATTGCTCCATGCTTTTCTACGGGGAATAAAAATGTTGTATTAAGTCCCCCCTGAATTTCCTTTTCTTCATCGTATTGCCAATTCAGTTCGAGTTCATTAACAAGGTCGAGTATGACAACATGGCCGCAGTGATGTCGAGCCTTGTTTTAATGGCCTAAAATCATCAGGCTGACCGGAAGCACTGCTTAATACTCGACTTGAGGATGACCAGGAGTTCCACATTCGATGCAATGTGTTTTATATAGCTCATTATTTTATCGAGGCTAATTGCGAGATATTTGACAGAGCTCGAGCGTGCAGGAGTTAGTCCCTTAAAGAAGCGGTAATCGAATTTTGCAATTTTTTGTTCTTCAGGTGCAAAAACAGTTTTCTATTTAAGTATACTCCAGATTGACAGTTAGGCCGTGATTATTCGCCCAGTTGGTGGAGATGTCCTCGACTTCATAAATATATAAAAAAAAACAGAGGTTGTGCCAATCAAGGAACAATTTTTTTCGATTCGGGTCCGGGTCAATTTCGATCAGATGGTACTACCTCAAATTACTTAAACATTTATCAATCGATTAACCAAGCAACTGCATACAACTATGAAACAATACGAATTTTGAGAAATGTGAAAAACACAAATTTTTAATTCCTCCACCTAGTTATATGCCTCGTCATGGTACCTTAATGGTTTTAAATATTCATGTTTAATCTTTAAGAAATTCCAGTTAAAAAAATCAGCTATAAGTTAAAGGCACATGTGTTAGTGCGACTCATTAAAGCGAATGCCATAAATTACACCGAACACCGGTGGAGTGGAGATTATATTCTAGATTTGCTGCTACTTATGTGCTACCAAGAACTGTCAATGCACTCTAACACCCGTACTTAGTGTGGCTCGCTTATTAACTACATAGGCAGCCAGCAACATTACCTGCAACACACCCCAGCTAACACTAACACACCTTCAACAAGGGAGCGAGGGTGCTTCAATCTACCTCCCTTGCAGCAAGCAGCTAGCGACAGGGGCTGCTATTGGAGGCTGAGGGCGGCAAGCGGGTTAAACGACGCAATAGACAGCTTATTACTATCAAGTAGTTGTTGTTGCTGCTGGAGTGCCTGTTGGTCTTTGTAATTGTGTTGGCATAAGCATAACGGCAATGTGCGAGCTGGCGGTGGTGTGTTGGTCGTGTTGTTGGTTGGGTGGGTGGGTGGATGCAATATTCCGGCGACAGGTTAAGTGCTATTTGAAGTTATACGATATGTTTATTCTAGGAATTCTCGAGTGTTTATAAAACTTTTACATTCTGCGCTCGACAACAATTATAAATACGGCGACTGAAACACAACAACAGCAACAGACACGGTGAGTGAAAGAAAACTTGCATTATAATGAATGTAATCGACATAACTGTATACATGTATGAGCGTGTGTATGTCTGTGAAGGTGCACCATGTTGTGCTCTGTGACAGTGAAAGTGTCAGTAAAAGTTAATACCACCTAATGGCTGTTGCTGTTGTTGTACGGTGGCATTGTACTGTTGGTATTACGAAATTGCAATGGACATGGAAGCGCAGTGCGGCGCTGTCAAACTATCATTGGCACGAGACTGATTTGACAGTTGCTGTCAGTCACTAAATAGCTGAGTTTACGGCTTGTTGCACGTGTGGGTGCGGCGGTGCGGTGGTGCGGTAGTGGCAACGTGCCGCTAGTGCAATTGCAATTATCTGTATGCTTTCTGCTTGGCTCACATTTTCCTAGGCTTTTGCATTTTTAATGAGAAAATAACAGTAAATTGATTTTAAAAGTTGGCCATAAAGAGCGCTGAGTGCGCTGTAAACAGGTAATAAAGCGGAGAGCGCAAGTATTCTTAATTTAGAGCGCCAGAAGCGTTATATAGCAGGGTGTGAAATTTAATGAATTGAGATTTTTTATAATATTTAGAAAAAGTGTTTAAGAAATTATGGAACTAAAATTAAGTTCGATACATTATTTGGAATGTTCTAAGGAATGTGTGATTAGTTTTTGTTAACTCAGTTTCAAAAAAAATTCTATTTTTTTACGCATGTGTATATGAAAGATATATACATATGTATGTGAAAGATTTACAATATACCTTTTATTTGATACTAATATTCCAATATATTTTTCAAACAAGTGGCAACCTTTATAAAAAATATTTCTTGGAAAAATGTTCCAGACTTTATGATAAATTAATTAAATATTTTAATAAAATTTTCAAACAGGTGGTAACCTTTATCAGAAATTTTTCTAAAAATAATGTTCTAAGCTACCAATCTTATTTTGAGTATAAAAGATATATCAAATAATTTTTAATCCATATTTTAATAAAATTTTCAAACAGGTGGAAACTTTTCTCAAAAATTTTGCCGAATGAAATTTTTCCTCATATTATCTATTTTTAATTATTATTAATTTTTATTCTAAGATTTAAAAATTTCGCAGCAATTTAATTTTAACGGGTGGCAACACTAATTGCAAATATTTTCAACTGAGCAATTTTTTTTACTTATACATATACTTTTATTACAAAACGTTTGTGTGTTAACCTTTAAAATATTATATTGCTTTAAATTTGTTATCAGGTGGCAACCCTTTTTAAAAAATTACTCATAATAAAATACCTTATCTATTATTAGTGCATATTTTAATATTTAAAAAAATTCTAGTATTTTAATTTTTAACAGGTGGCAACACTAAACTCAAATATTTTTAACTGTGCAACTTTTGCAAAACTCACTTATTTGGATATCTTTATTACAAATTGTCTTTTAATCTTTAAAATATTATTTTGCATCAAACTTTTAACAGCTGGCAACCCTTAAAAAAATGCGGCTATAACATTACTTATTTGATTTTTATTGTTTCTTTTACTTATCGACTTTTTTGCCTTAAATTTACAACCATTTGACAACTGAGACCAGCCCTCTTTACACTGGCGGTTATATAGAATAAAAAATATATCCCGACTAAAAATCAGAGATCGTTCAAACCATAATAAAAAGAACTAAAATTATTCATTAAACAGTAGTAATTGTAGTAGTAGGTAGTTTCCAAGGATTATTACCAAGGCACCACATCAACCTCTATGAAGTTCAGGTTAGGTGCGATGTCTGACCTTGAGATCGCACTTGGACCATAACATGCAATCCTATGTGAAGCCGTCAAAATAAAACTTCTGTACATGATTATAGAAGTCAGCACAGCGCCTGTTTGGAAAACAAATTTGCTCAGTCGTTTAGTTTTTACTCTTACAAGTTCGTTGGGATATGTGGAAAAGTGAGTTAAGCCTTGATCTCACCAACGCGGTGCAATCAGGAAGGAAGTGCTGACATCTTTCCTAAGCTTCTGCAGCTAACGTACAGTAAGATTCTCAACCTTACTGCGTTGACGCCGAAAGGCAATGGTTTGTTAGAACCCCTACAACTTGGGAGAGACTATACATACTGATGGAAAAGATTTTATTGAATCACTTACGATCAATCTTTAGCCAAAATGATCTTGTTGACCGATAGTAGACCAGAGGTGACCAAGCTCCAGCTCCCAATAGTAGAACACACGTCTAGAGAGGAGTACGGCAGCTTTACAGTTAACTGCTATTCCACTGTGGTCTGTCGCCCATATTAGTCTTATAACAAAGTGGCCCGATGCCATTAGTAACAAAATTAGGCATTCGGTAGCTGGCCTTGAATATGCCATACGATTGATAGGCTAGTGTCGCCGCCCTGTTATCACCTTGGTTAGTCACTTCTGTGACTACTAGACTCTACTCCGAAGCAGCAAATCTACCACTACCTTAATGGCAGCAACTTTAGCTGGAAAAATACTGCAATAATCACGAAGTCTAAAATTGAAGTTGATGGAGACTTCTTGACAATGTAACCATCACTCAACCGACAAGCTTTGAAACATCCGCACAATTTTACCCACACACAAAAGGGCTGAAAAGCTTCTATTAAAGCTAACTCTTGAAGCAAATTAAGAAGCTAGAAATTAGTAGGTCAACTATTCCAAGATTTTTTCACTTTTTCGCTTCATCTTTGGGAATATGGGAACCCATTAAAATATCTTTGATGAGTTTTGACATTCCAGAAAACAGCGATAATAGTTCTGGCTGAATACACAGAACCCAGATAATCTGTGGAAGTTTTTGTTGAGATGGAAGTTAATTATTCCATTCACTCCAATGGTCAGTTGGGAGTGCTATATTACCACTTTAACTTGTGATAAAAAAAGTGCAGATATCTAATTTAATTTTCATAAAGATTTGATCAATATCTTTTGAGAAAAGCGATACAACTATGAGCTTCATTAGTGTAAATTCCTAGTTTTCGGTATATATTAGAGGTTGGGATATTATTGCTGAATTCATAAAGGACCTTAAGACACATAATCTTTCGAACAGCCAGACTAAGTTTGTAGGATCTCATTATTCTAGTCAACAATAAGAAGTTAAGACTATTTCTGAAGAAAATGTATTGTAAAATTAGGACCTTAGTATATCATATCCTATAAAAGACTTTAAAATCTAACGGACTATAAATAACTGTTTATTAAATTCCACTTAAATGCAAGTTCGGCAAAAGTTATTGCAACGTAGCTGCCAATTAAATGATAAAGAAAATCAATTTAACCCTTAACAAACTTGATGGCCCTTAACAAGTGCTTGAATGTTGCTATTGTTGTTGTTATTATAGCATGTATTTTGTTGTTGGCAACAAATAACGATAGATATCAGCTCGTTATAATGTAACTTTTCACTTTATGCCGACGCAAATGTCGGAGCATCTTAACCTTTCGATCGAAAAAAAAAATACCAACAACAACAGCAACGAAAGCAAAATTGCAAAAAATTACCAGAGTAGCGATTATCTTCCTTTGCAAAGCGCACTGTTGTTGCTGCCATTTTATTTTTGTTATTGTTGTTGTTCAATGCTTTTGCGATGTTGTAAAGCTTGACACATTGTTGCTGATAGCCTTTGCTGATGTTGCAAGTTACTTTGCTGCCGCCGCTGCCCCTGGCTGGCTGTTGGCTGTGCTTTTGACAATTTTACTGCAGCTACAATAACAGCAACAATGTTGGGTATTCGTTAGTTTCAGATTTCCCATTTTGGGCTTTAGGGATTTTCGTCTTTGGCGCACAATCCGACGACGCCGCCGCTTTACCTATCGGCGACGAACAAAAGGCGATATTGGCAAATTGTTGCCAAAAACGGGTTGAGACCGTAAAACGATATGCTGATAAATTTGTGGCGATAACAAAAGAGTTGTCACAGTAGTAAGAAAAAATATACGAAAATGCACGAAAGTTTTAAGACAAAGAAACAAGGAAAAGTTGGAGATAGGAGACAAATGCGGGCAACAGATGAGGAAGTTGTGTGGCCGAGATGAGAAATGTAGAAAAGGGTTGGTTGGCATTAAAGCCGGTTAATCAGTAAAAGTTTGTTGAGTAAAGGATAGCGTGTGGTAATAAGTGGGGGCCGGCGAAGGCAAGAGCAGGTTATGAAGTCAAAAGGCATGAACTCTGACATTCGTAGCAGCAGCGCTGAGATTAAATCTTGCAATGCCTGCAGTAAAGTAAAAATGTCGTTATTCGGAACTTATGTTTTGCATACTTACAGGCGCATAAGCAGTACACGGGCGGAGTTAGCAGCCAGCAAGCATGTCTTACGGCATAATTGGAGAAAATGTGTTGCCGTACTTGAAAGTGATTACTTGTTACTTAGTGGAAGGCCGGTAAACAGCTCCGTGATGGCTTATGAAATGGACTCTTAACTGCAAACAGGCAATTATAATTTATAAAGATTCAGAACTTTTATCGGAACAAATTTTGTTTTGGGTGATTTAAAGATAATTTTGTCTCGAATATTTTAAAAAATAATATTTAATTAT
>JBAWJQ010001430.1:0-80469 GCA_037783105.1 Bactrocera zonata | reverse complement strand
TGCGCTGAGTTTGGGACCCGCCACGTAAAAAAACGCCTCCAATGAAAACGAAATAACAGTCTCGGAAGAGAAACGCCCCTTTTGATTTCGAGAGAAAGATTCTGCGGAAGATTTATGGACCTTTGCGCATTGGCCAAGATGAATACCGCATTCGATGGAACGTTGAGATGATATAGATGAATTAAAAGACAGTGGCTACGTCATGCCGTCCGTAAAATCGGGTCAATATATTCCATAAGAACAATATACCTAAAATAAAAGTTTGAAATAAAAAAATCAGTCTTAACCATATTCCCTTATATAATGTCCGATCGTCTGGTTGACTTTTATCTATTAAATTTAGTTTCTTTAGTTGTTTAAATTGTGATTGACTAACCAGAGCGATTCATTTTTTTTTTCCAGGAGCCTCTTTTTCCTATGCGTTACACCGAACATACTCAATGGCTTCCACGTGTCTTCCTACACGCTACTGGGCCACTTACCCGAAGATCAATGGTGTGCCGTCACCAATCTGCAGTCGACCAACTGGACCGTGGAGCAACAGCGTAGCATAGCACAAAATAATCTCAATACAGATGGTTGCACCATATGGCAGTACGACTACACGAAATTGGCGGCTATGACATACGAAGAGGCACTGCACTACACCGCACAACAAACGGCGAACGGCAAGCCGGCAGAGATACCATGTAAAATGGAAGGTGAATATGCGTACTCAGATGCCGAGACCACATTTGTGGCCGACTGGGATTTAGTATGTGAGAATGCCATACAACGTACCACGGCGCAGGTTGCCATATCGTTGGGAAAATTTTTCGGCTCCTTCTCGTTTGGCATATTCGCGGATAGGTAAATACACATTATCTGTTATGGAAATTCGCTTATTTGGCGGTATTTAAATTATTTCGCAGATTTGGTCGTAAGACTGCCTTCACTGTAGGCGCCATGCTTTACATTTTGGCGAGCTTATTATGCACATTTTCGCCCTGGTATCAGCTCTTCTTAGTGGGCCGTTTTGGTTTGGGTGCGGCCTCCTCGGCGCTCTTCTATCCCGCTTTTGCCATGAGTAAATATATTTTGTGTGTGTGTGTGTTGATTTCTATTTATTTCTAACGGCATTTTATCGCACATTGCAGTTGTGGAGAACGTGTGCCTGCGACATCGCTCCTGGATGTCGATTGCCTTTTCGGGCTCCTATCCGATTGGCTTGATCATGCTTGCGGTGATCGCATATCTGGTCCCACAATGGCGCTATGTGCAGTTGGCGCTCACAATGCCGGCGCTTTTGCTCATCTTTAATTGCTAGTGAGTCGGGCTTTGTTTGCAATTTGTTTAATGTTGTGATAATTTTTGCTAAATTTTTATTAAGTGTAATTAAATTTAATAAGACTTTTGACCTTTGCAATTATTATTCTCGATTTTTTTATTATTTTTGTTTCATGTTTTTCTCTTTCAATTTCATCAATGCTCGCTTTCTTTTTGGGAATACAAACACTGCTGCTGCTGTTATCGCTATTGCTCTGCGCTTTTGTTGTTGTTATGTTATGTTGCTGCCGGTACTGTAAATTATAAAAAACTCTCGCACAAAATTTTTGTTATTGTAATTGTTATATTCAGTTTGATGAATGAATCGCCTCGTTGGCTTATTACGAAGAAACGCTACGCTCAGGTCTACAGAATTTTATTCAAAGAAGAGTGCCATTATGAAATTCAGAAAGCGCCCATTGAAGCCATCACCGATAAGAAAGCCGTAAGTTCTTATAATGTATATTAAAGCGTTTTTGTTGTTGTTATTTTGTTATTCTTAAGTTCCATATGTTTGTAGTAAATACCACATTTCGAACAATTTATGTACATATACATACATACATACATATACGCATGTTGTGTGAAAGCATACTATGATATATTATATAAATATAACGGAAGTCTATTCACCCTGTATTGTAAATTAATAATATGTTATAGTTAGCATATTAATTCTTAAGTAAACTTCTGTCACTTATATAAAAATAAGGTGACATTTGAATTTACACTGCGCGCGTCGAAGGATTTGGAGAATTATTTGTTTTTTTTAGGTTGGTAGTACTGTCAGTCACATTTATGTCAAATTTCATGTCAAAATATTCATTAGTGTTTGAGATACGTGTCGTTTTGCGAGCTGCTAAAAGTGAGTTTTTCGTTTTTTGCGATGTCGAAATTTGTTGAGCAAAGAATTTGCATTAAATTTTGTTTACGGAATCAATTTTCTGCTGCGGATACGTTGAGGATAGTGCAGAAAGCCTTTGGTGATGAGGCTATGTCTAAAAAAATGTTTACAAGTGGTATAGTGAGTTCCAAGCCGGCCGTAAACGTGTCGAAGACGAAGAGCGTCCAGGGCGACCATCAACCTCAACCGACGAAGCTCACGTTCAACAAATCAAAGATTTGGTGTTGAAAAACCGTCCATTAACAATTAGAGATCTTGTTGATGAAGTTGGCATATCGAAAGGCTCAGCCAATACCATTTTGAAGGATGTTTTGGGCCTCAAGCGCGTCAAATCTCGACTGGTGCCGAAAACATTGAATTTTTTGGAAAAAAGGCGTCGCGTTGAAGTGTGTGAAACGATACTTTCCGACTACCAGGGTGTCATGAAATGCATTATAACTGGCGATGAGGCTTGGGTCTATGCTTACGACCCCGAAACAAAATTGCGCCAAAGTCGCTCAAAAATCAAGGTCATGTTGACTGCTTTCTTCGATTATCGTGGTGTTGTGCGTTATGCGTCGTTTGCGTAACGCTATCCCCCTAAAAATGCCGGAGTTGTGGAAAGACAATTCTTGGTTTTTACACCACCCATACTGCCCTGGTAATTCGTGATCATTTCGCCAAAAACTCAACCCATATCGTTCCGCAACCACCGTATTCACCTGATCTGGCGCCGTGCGACTTCTGGCTGTTCACCAAGCTCAAAAGACCGCTCCGGGGATACCGCTTTTATACGACAGAGGAGATTCAAGCCGCAGCGAGGACGGAACTGAAGGCCATCCCGGAAAGTGACTACAACCAGTGTTTCGAAGATTGGAAAATCCGTTGGCATAAGTGCATTGCATCGGGAGGGGATTACTTTGAAGGGGATGAAATTGATTTGGACAGAATAAATAAAGAATTTTCAAAATAAATACAATGTCACCTTATTTTTTGGGCACAGGTATTCTTCTTTTTCTTTATTGGAGGTTGATGATATCAGCTAATGATATCAATGTCATCGGCGTACGTCAGCAGCTGTACACTCTTATAGAAAATTTTATCAAAAAGGGGGTCTTCCATTCGAGGCTGTTTTCTTATTTTCATTGATTGGGTTTTTTTTACGTGGCGGGTCCCAAACTCAGCGCACAACACTGTGGAGAGCTGTTTCGCCTTCTCACTTTAGCTCGCCTTCAAACAGTTGTTTTTTGGCTACCCAGAGAATACTTGTACTAAGACCAGAAGTCGTGAGCTGCTTAAGCCATAAGCAAAAGAATCGTTACTGGCCATTCCTCACCTGTGTGAACTTCTACACATGACCATCCATATTTTAGTCTTAATTATTCATTGTCAACATACATAAAATTGTGTCTATGTAAATATGCTTGAACAAACTTTTTTTTGCTTTCTAGGAGGCACAGCCTGAGGCAGCAACAACACTTTGGGTTAAATTAAGAGAAGGTCCATTCAAACAATTCCATGAACTTTTCGGCACATGGAAGGTGCGTCGTCTCATATTTACCGCATATTTTATGTTTTGTGTAACCTCACTCAGTTACTATGTCACAGGTAAGTGAGAAAATCGTATCAATATCTCTATGCAGTATAGTACTACGAATACTTTCTTGCAGCGTTGAACGCCGCTAATATGTCGGTTAGTCGTTTCATTTATGTTGGCATTACCGGTATAGTGGATCTGCCCTCATATCTGTTGCCGGTAATAATGTTGCGTTTCACGGGTCGTCGCACAACTACAATGTCACTGTTTATGCTAACCGGTGTAGCCTTACTGATGGTGTTGGCTGTTCCTAGCGGTAGGAAGAGACCTTGTCAAAATAAAAATAAAAATTACAATAATAATTACTGATTTTATTTTTTGTTGAATCGCAGATAATGCTGTATGGATAATATCCTTTGCTATGTTGGGTCGTTTCGGTATTACCGCTACATATTCCATTGTTACCCTATATACTGCCGAGCTATTTCCCACCGAAATAAGAAATTCTGCTTTAGGCACATGCTCAACGTGGGCGCATGTGGGCTCCATCTCAGCGCCATACGTGGTGGATGTGTTGGTGAGTTAAAGTTGTGATTTTACTTTTAAAATTATATTTATTTATTTATATATGTATTCTGTAGGGCTTACTTGGCTGGTATATTCCAACGACTATTTGCGGTTGCTGTGTGTTAGTAGCCGGTCTGCTGACGCTTACTCTACCCGAAACCAGTACCCACAAACTGGTGGATCGCGTTGAGGAAGTACCCTCTGAATCGGAATCTAGCACTGAAGACAACACAACTTCTGCTACTGTGACCAAAGCGAAAGAAATCGAAAGTTCTAATAAAATTTAGTTTTTTTTTAATTATACTTTTGCACATACACATACTTCTATATATAAGTACATAGATTCATAATTAAATAATTATATAATATTTACACTTATGTCAATTAGAAATTGCAAGAGTTTTGCAAATGTTCCATTGTTTTTATTTTAAGATAGCTTGTAAATTAACATTTAAGAGAAACCCAACATATTATGGCTAGTGTTATATATTATATGTAATATTATTTGAGTGATTAAATACAAAAATTAATAATTTATTTATTTATATAGTAAAAAACTATGTATTTGCACATTATATAGTAATACACGTTTAATTGTAGTAGCCTGTTGCTTTTGATAATGACAATAAAGCTGCAATGCAATGAAATAAAATTTAAAACAACTGCAAAGTTAGTTTATTTTAACACTACGCCTTCAACATTTGGGGTTTCCTCCAACAAGCTGAGCTATGCGAAAGTAAAAAAGTTAGAAGTCAAAAAACGGAACTCTTCGACCGCAAAAAGAATAATTCCGTCATGGAAGCATATTTTAATTTTTAAGTATTTTTTCATTTTAAATAATTAATTAAATAACAATAACACTTTTATACTTGAATTTAAACCGCCAACCGGAAATTGCTTATCAAAAATTATGAAAAACTTGCTTTGGGTTAAGTTTAAACCCATTCACAATACGTGAAAACTTAGCAAATGATGCCTTATACCATGTTCAGACCGAAAATTTAAAGGGATTAGATTACACTTAATTACATTCACTAATCAGCCCGTTCTCACTGAAAGATCAAAAAACAGCTGCTATTGTCATTCAAGAATTCACATCGCTTAATATTTATCAAAAGAAAAGATAGTCATATATATATATTTATATATTTTGAAATGAAAGCCATCTTTTTTTTAGATATTTTCCATATAATAGAAATAATGCATACATTTTTTCATTTGTTAAGTGGATTTTTAGGTGAAATTAGATTCATTGCTTTAAAAAAAATTTGTTTGTTTACATTTTTTCCCTTTGTAGCGTCTAAATCAGCTGTGATAATGTAATAGATTTCCAATGCTGACAAGTAGGTGGCGCGAAATCAGAGTCGCACAGAGATATTTAGCGTGGATCAGTTTCAAATCATTTCAATGAAGTGATTTGGAAATGTCATTTTTGTATGGCGAAATCTTGATAAATTTATAAGATTAGTGGGATAAACCACTCAACAGCCGAAATCATATGATTAAGTGTCGGTCTGAACATGGTATTACTTAATTTATCATGAAACCAGAGAATTATTATTCTGGTTTTAGTGCTGCGCACTTAATATAAATATATATGCATATACCTACACTTTTTACATGAAAACCTTTCTTTTTTGCTACAAGTATATCACAAAAATATCTATAATTAATACTCATACAATTAATTTTTGCATTAAAACAATTGTGAATTAATTCACAATAGTACACAAATGCAACAGTGCGTGAGAAAATCGGAATCTATTACAATTCCTTTATGTCGGGTCAACTACCTGCAAAAATTTGTATGGTTTCGGGAAAGCATTGTATATTCTAGTTATTTTAATTGCTTACACATGGATTATAAGTAATAGTTGTGAATTTAATAAATAAAGCATATGAAAATTTACTGAAAAATATTTACAGGGCGAAAAGAAACAAAAGGGCACAAATCAACGCCGCTTCAGATAAGTCACCACAAGCTGCCGGCCAAAATAATTACCAACACAACGGATTCAAACAAGATATGAACGTAATTATAAAAGCTTTTTACTGAATTTTATATTGCAAAATTTTTAATTATACATACATATTATACCTAGATCTCACCAAAGCAAAATGCTGTCAACCATTCCGCCGGTACTACTTTTCAAACCGGCGAGTGTATTGCTTGCCGTAAGACATCAATATGTGTATGTGAACGGTGTGGAGATTTTTACTGCTCACCGGATTGCCAAAAGAAAGATTGGCAAAGCCATAGATATATATGCTTCCCAATGCCGTAAGTGTTTGTTAATTGTTTTTAAATTGTAATTACATTTATATATATACCATCTATATATAGAGATACATATATTATTCAGGGAACCCCCTTATTATGCGTGAATCCGCTTAAAAAAATGTTTATTATGGTGGTTTCATTTACATTATGTTAGGTTGTCAAAAAAGTCTTGCGTTATTTTCGCTAGTTGGCGCTGAAAGCGCGTAGTTCTAGTTTTATTCGTCGCATCGGGTCATGCTATACCTTTTTGGAAAGCTCATTTCACGCGCTAACACGTGTTTGATTGATTGTCGTTTCTTTTAAGTCGTATAAATACAAAAATGGATCTCAAGCCGAGAATAAAATTTGTGCAGTTTATGGACCCGATACAGTTTCCATTTCCACCGCACAACGATGGTTTCAACGTTTTCGTTCTGGTGTAGAGGTTGTCGAAAATGCGCCACGCTCCGGAAGGCCTGTCGTCGAAAATTGCGATAATATCGCTGAATTGGTCGAAAGAGACCGGCATAGTAGTCATCAAACCGTTATAAACCATTTGAAGAAGCTTGGAGTCACTAAGAAGCTCGATGTATGGGTGCCACACGAATTGATTCAATAAAATACCGCAAGACTTTTTTGACAACGCATTATTTTGTAGTGTAGTTGTAGTGATGTGTGGTTAATACAAGTGGTGTGTGTAATTTGAAAGCACTTCGAAGCAAACACTTTATAAATAATACATGACCAAGAAAACTATGATTGAATATCAAGACACGTAAAAGTAATATAAACAAATTTCAATAACCAGAAAAATCGTTAAATTTTGTTGCACCGAAATAATACCCTTCACAAGTACAAAATTTCCATTCAAAGCTTGATTTTGATCGTACAGTTTGTATGACAGCTTTATGCACTAGTGGACCAATCTGGAAAATTTCCTCAGATGTAGTCTTGGGGATTAATCTACGCCAAATTTTGAAAAGTCACCTAATAATGTATTCCGATCAAGGACATGCTTCCAATCGTTTTATATGGCAGTTATATATTGTTCGATATCGGTATTTCCGACAAATGAGCGGCTTATTAGGGCGATAGGGGCGTGTGTTAAATTTCAGATCAATATCAAAAACTGAGGGGTTAGTTTACGAATGTACAGAGGTACAGACAGACGGACATGACTAAATCGAATGAACAGTCGGCTATCATCCATATTTTTTAAATGTAAAAACTCCATTTTGCGAAGTATTATACAGGGGACCAGCATGGGGAAGTCCTTTCTCCGTTACTGTTTAATCTATATATTTCGAAACTTTCTCAGACACCAGTGAGAGTTTCCTTCAGCTTGTACGCTAATGATTGCACGATAATCGATGATAAGTAAATGGCTAATTCCAATCTTATTTTGTATCTTATTTCATATTTATAGAAAGTTGGTTCAGCCAACATCAGTCTTGTCAACGGACGCTGTGTATCCTGCTAATGCGCCATTATTAACTGTTAACCAAATTTCGCATGCCAATCCGACCAATAATATTCAACGTACCCAACAACAAGCACAGAATTCTCGAAATAATTCTCAACAAAATCAAAGCTTGATGGGACATCCACCATTCTCTGATACCAATGGACAACAACAACAAACAAATATTAAAGCCCCACAGAAGACTAATAATAAAGATGCAAAACAAGGGATCAAAACCACAATAGCTACTGTACCAACGGTAGACCTACCCAAGCCCAATAGTCATGTAACTTTGACCGGCTTTCGAACACCAAACCGTTGTTATGTGCGCGCTGTCAATCCGTCCGTTGACGATGACTCCATGTTGAATGCACGAAAAATTGATGTTTATGGTAAAGTTGCTAAACCTCTTGGCGCAATGCCCAAGGTGCACAGTTATGCCATAGCACCTTATAACGGTGTTATGCATCGTGTAGAGGTATTATTTGTACGTAACCCCGCCAACATTCGTGTGCTCTTTATTGATCGCGGTGTAATTGCGACACGAAATCTAAGGGATTTGCGTGAAATTTCTGATGAAATTATATCGCTTACACAATATACATGTTTGATACAATTGCGCAATGTGTCCAATTATGTGTTGAGTGAGAAAATGACAAAACATTTTGCCCGTTACGAGGACCAAGACTTCAAAATAAAATATGATCGTGCCGAAAACGGTGTGGAGCTATTGTATTGGCAAAATGAAAAATCATTAAATGATGAAGTTGAACAGTTTTGCAAGGAATCAGGTGCTGAGGTTTGGTCTGATGCTGTACGCGGTAGACAGAATACAGCTAATAAGAATACTAATGCTAATGCCAACAATGCTAAACAACAAAATTCAGCAGGCGACAACCAAAATGTGGACGAGCCACATGATGATCAATTCTATGCGCTTGAACCAGGCTCATCTGCAGGGAATTCACATGTAAGTGTGCAGCAGAAGCAACCTGTACAAGAACATAGTAATGGCATAAAGGAAGAGAAGAAGAACGAAAGTGTTGAAGTAGAACATCCGACGATGAAAGCGGTAAGTTCGTATATATTTTAATTTTCACATTTGAACCGTTATATGAAATATAAATTCTCTACAGCCTTTCGAAATTAACTACTTCAAAGTGGATTGTGCCCCTTTCAAGGCTGTTGTGCTTGATGTTTCCTGTTTAGAAATCGGTTATTTGGGCTGTATCGCTCAGGATGATTTGGAATGTCTACAGATTGTGCATAAGCAGTTGGAGTCCATAACTGTATCTGACAAACCTTATAAGCCGCAGTAAGTATAAACAAATATGTGCATTTTTGTTGAACTTTTTGTATTAACACTTTGGTGACTTGTTGTACACGGTGTTTTATATTTTTGTATGACAAACGGTTATTTAAAAAGTACAGTTAAAAAGCCAGCCTATTTCTTTAAACTCTCAGTTCGTGGTTATACGAGTATTTCTCCAGTCGAGAAAATATTAATTCTCTCTTTGAAAAGCTTTTAAGCTATTGATTTGTCTTTACAATAGTCATGAGTCAATAAAAACAAGAAAAAACGTTAACTTTTGTTGCACCGAAGCTAAATACCCTTCGCAGGTGCATTTCTGTTAGTAACTAAGTGTTTAGTTTGTATGGAAGCTATATGCAATAGTATCCGATCTGATCAATTTTTCGGAGATTATATTGTTACTACTTAAGGTAATCCATGTCACATTTCGTAAAGATACCAGGTCAAATGCGAAAGTTTTCCATACAAGCTCTTGGTTCCGATCGTTATATGCTATAGTTAACCGATCCGAACAATTTCTTCGGAGATTACATTGTTGCCTTAGAAAATAATCTATACCAAATTTCGTGAATATATCTTGTCAAATGTAATAGTTTTCCATACAAGAACTTGATTCCGATCGTTCAGCTTGTTTGGCAGCTATATGTTATAGTCGTCCGATGTCGGCAGTTCCGACAAGTGAGCAGCTTCTTAAAGAGAAAATGACGTTTGCAAAATTTCAAAACGATATCTTAAAAACTGAGGGACTAGTTCGTATATATACAGACAGACGGATATGCCTAAGTCGACTCAGCTCGACATACTGATCATTTATATATATACTTTATAGGGTCTCCCACCCTTCTTTCTGGGTGTTACAAACTTCGTGACAAACTTAAATACCCTGTTCAGGGTATAAATATATTGAGTAAAAACCTAGCTCATACAAGTATGGTACCCCGAAATTTCCCAAGCCCTTTTCCGTGGGATATTTTTAGTCTTCCTTATGGTTGATTTTATACCATATATGACATATTAATAAAGTTATGTGATACCTCGTGATTGATCCCTTGCTCAATATTAAAAAAAAAACATTTTTTTTTGTTATTTTTCAGATTGGAGGAGTACTGCATCGCAAAATTTGAAGGAATGTGGTATCGTGCTCAGGTAATCGATATACCTAATGATTCCGAGTACACCGTGATGTATATCGACTTTACGAACGAAGCAACTTTGACTAGCGCCGACATACGCCATTTTCCTGCAAACGTAACAGGGGCGTGCAAAACAAGTCTATGTTTAATTGATGGTAAGCTCTTAGATAAACTTTATTTATTATAATTATTGAAATCAATATGTTTTTTTATTTTACAGGCCTGCCAACAGATTTGAGTGCTGAGCTTATAAGATTTTTGAATGAAGAAATTCAACTGCAAACTGTCATTACCATTGATCGTGTGAAGAATATCGATGAGCAAGTAGTAGTTGTTGAATGTAAGAGTCTTTTGGACAAAATTCGAAAAAATAATTTGCTTACTTAAATTCGATAAGTGCGCAATTATCGCTGGGACGATATTTAATCCAAGCAAACATTCTTATTATAAAATAGCTTAGCCTCCCACTATTATGAACACTCGCTTCGAGAAACACAATATGTAGTTTTACATGGAAGTTAATATACTTCCTATCTTACAGAAAAAGATACAAAAATGTATCGAAATCAGTTGGAACACCGCATAATTGTTATAAATCCTTCTACTTTGATTATAGCGAGTATATTTCCTTTAATATTATTTTTATATACAATACACCCACTTTTTTTATAATATTTTATTATACATGACGCATGCAACGAACGTGACCGCTCCAATACGAATTTAAGACTTTTCCATCTCAATCCTTATATAACACACATCGGTAGATCCGTGGAACTGGAGCCTTTGGTCACTTTTGATGTGTATACTCTGAATATTTTGGTTTCGAAGAAAATTCTTTCCTTAGCTACATGAATTTTGAGATGTAGCATTTTAATCATGCCTAAAAATTTTTAAATGAAAAAATATATATTAAGGGGTAGTACAGTTACCCCTCTGCTGAAAGAAAAGTACTGCACGGTCATGCTTTTTCTTTCATTTCATCGTTTTTTATTTATACCATTTACCCAATGTAATATTTCTAAGAATATTACATGCAACTAAAGATTATAGAACTTTTCGGAAATAAATTTCGGGTTTCCACAAGTCGTTATATACGTATTACTCTAAATATGAAATTCATATTTGTTCAATGAAATTTCAACAACTGAAAATTTAGATGTTATTTCACTTATGAAGTTCGCTAAAGCAAGCAAACAAATGCAATTTAATGCCCCGATTATGTGTGGTATACTATAAGGGCGATTCTACTAGCTCTGGCAACTATAACAGTAATTTATTTTATGTATGACAATCTTGTCTACACAATCCAAAATGTAGTACACGATTGCTAAAAGTTTTCCGTTTTTAAGGGCCCCCATTCCTTCTTGTCAGAGCAACGCAGCAGAGAGCACCACTGATATAGCCCATTACCTTCTTACTCCAGCAACGCAGAAGTAAGCGTTACTGACCTAACCTACTTTGGTTGTCTTAGGGTTTAACACTCTGTGACGTCGTCCACTCAGCTCATTTGCAAACGATGTGCGAGCGATGCTTTACGGTGTTTTTGACTTTCTGATAGCATTCCCTGTTACGTGTAGACTATGCTGACAGAAACGTCCAAAAAGTCTTCGCTCTGTGGTGTAGAGATATTTCTGATTAGTGATGAAATCTCTCGTGCATATCTTAATCCTATGTACATCTTTGGTAAACCGGTTGGCAATGGTAACAGCCGAATTTATTGTACAACATTCATGTGCGAATTCATACATCGCTAGTAGAGCTAGGAAGATGTCAATACACCAACTCTCAATGTCCTTAACAACGTCATCTTATTATGTTGCAGTGTTAGACTTTAGGGTTTTAGTCAATATTGTTTTTATTTACGCGACATAAAATATTCTCCAAATAGTTTTGGGGAGTCTTGTTGAGGTCCAGCAGTTCCGCTGCTGGATTTTCTGCTAGCATATGTTGTTGAAAAACTACTGATTCTCAATCCCAGCTCTTCAAGTGGCTGCCATCAAAACACCTTTCGGTCTCCTTTTTTGGTTTATCACTAACAGCAATCAGACAATGCTGTTCTTGCCTTTTTCTAGTTCTTCTGCAGATTTCAAAGCACTTGTTGCTAAATTATGTGAACTCATATCGCCATGACTTTGTTAGGTTATGTTTTGGCGGAATCAAAAACTATATTGTAAGAAATGAAATCGTAATAATACACAAAAACGTTACTAATGTAGCGCATATGCATGTAAGACAAACAGATTGTGAACTATTTCGTATTTGAATTCAAAATTAAGAGATAAAATCAAAAATATTGTAATAAAGATGAAATGTTTGGTTACAAAATTGTTGCTTACTTTTCTTTTGTAGTTCGCGTAGGATATTCATAAAATTCTAGCATTGCAAGAATGCTTACCATTTTTTTATCAAAATAATGTTTGAAATAGATGTAAACACCAAAAATAGTATACTTGTCAAATCCACGATTGATAAATGAATTTTAATGGGCGTAGTTGCCACTATACTAAAATATTATGACTATGGAAACGAAATTTCACGCTTTAAAAAATTAACTAAATAAAGAACAAATTATTATCTTATTTGCAAAATATTTTTATACCATAATGTCTATGAATGAATAAATATATTGCATACTTACATATATAAAATAAATATTTTATTTTGAACACCCAGGAGAACGATTGATATAGTCTGCTGCCACCTCTGGTTGTAACACTTCGAGTCTTAACTTACTTTTCAAGTGATTTCAGCGTCAATTTCTCCCTTGCTTCGCCGAACTGAATTTGAAGACGCGTCTGGTCTCACGATTACGATGCTTCTCCCTACGTTTTTCAAATTAAGAAGCAGAAAGATTAATATTCGTGAATTCTAGACCAAAGGAAATATTGATAAACCCACGTAACTGCAGTTGAGTATAATTGCGCTTCTAATGAGTATGTGTGGCGAGCTACTGCAGCCAGGTGCACTCACAAGACCTTGACAATTAATAAAGATTGTGGATCTTGTCACTATAACACGTGAGGGCTTATGCAGCTGTATTGAATCGAGTAATGCATTGCGAAATCAGTTCGATGATCTTCGTACCTCCGTTCGTCAATGCAGGCGATGCTGTAACCAACGGAAATTTTAGGTCTGAAGTTATTGTGCTGCGGGTTTCACTGAATTATTGTCCCAAAAGTCAATTGGAGGTAGGGAAGAAAGTGTATATTAGTAATAGAGGTGTCATAAATCACTGTTCCATTAGTGGAGTATATTGATACGATTCTTCTTGACCGGATTGCACCGGGTCAATCTGATCATCGTACGATCGATTCTAAATATGCTTCACGTTGCTTCGAGTAAATCTGACCACCACACGAAGGATTCTGAATTTTTCCTAACTCAGCTGCTTTGCTTATACTCATAAAAAGACATTTTTAAGAAAATTTTTATTTTACTCAACACTTTACTGAATTAAAAACATTTCATTTTCCGAAATCTTTTTTGTTTTGTATTTGAATTAAATTTCCATTCTCATTTCATTTGCATCAAGCATACAAAAATTGCTTAAGTTAAGAATTTACGTTCGTTTAATAGTATTTTATTAAAACTATGAACACACTAAGGAATTTCGAACACTAAATTAGAGGTTATGTGAAATTTAGTAAAAAATTACGTTATGCATTAAATATATTTTTGCCTTTTCTTTAATTAAAATGCGCAGTCATAAAAATATATACATACATATAGACGCGTACATTGGCATAAGAAAACAGAAAACAAAATAAAAGAAACTAATAACATTTAAAATATAATCACAGTTAAAAATTTAAGTCAACGCTAAAACAATTCAAAGGGATATACATATAAACATATGTGTGCATGTGTGCGTGCTGTAGACACAAGAAAAAAATTACAATAAGTTTACAAAAGAAACTAAAAAATTAAATAAAATTAATATGTAGTTAACAAAAATAACAAACATTTGCATTAAAACTAAGAGTTCTGTTCGACATTTTCAAAAATTAAAAGACAAACTTTTATGAAATATACAAAAGAATTTATTTCGCTCGGTCTGCAATTACATGAATACTTATAACAGACACTTGGAACCCTTTGATTTTGCGCTGGCTACTTGATACAATTAGTTTATTGTGTGGAGTTTTGCTCACTTCTTAGAGGAAGTTGTCAAGACACAACAATCACGCTTATTTCAAGCCCCCAAAGTGTATACAAAAATTTGTTGCTCGCACGCTTTCACGCGCCGCTCAAAGTGGAACGACAAAGTAAATTAAATTCCTTGCTGATTTTCGTTTTTCTCGCTCTTTTTTTTTTTGGTTATAATTAAAGCCATGTAGTTTTGGTTGATAAATTTTTCTCATATATTTCCTTTTTTACATATTATTTTGTATTGCATTTTTCATTTTTGTTTTCATTATTTTTAATATTTTTTTTTGCATTTTTTTCGTGTTGTTTATATGAAAAAGAAAGCTTTGCTTTAAAAAAATAAAAAAGGGGTTCTTATAACATAAAATAAGCGTAATTGTTTTTAACTTTACGTTGAATTTATTTGACTGCAGCGGGAACACAAGTAGTGTGCGTGTGAGCCCAGATGCTAGTGCTTGCTGGTTGCGTGCGTCTCTGTGCGTACATCAGTGTACATAAGAACATATGTATGTATGCTTTGTGTATATATATATACATGGTTATGAATTGTTACATTGTGAATATTTCTTTTATGTATTACATGTATGCGTTAATTAAGATCGAAAATCGAAACATATATGAACCGAAAATAAACATAAAGAAAATCAATTTATAAACAAATTATTTGCATGTAAAAATAAATAGCTTTACATTGTGGCTGCTTCAATTTCATTTTCATTTTTTTTTTTTTTTTTTTTGCAAATTTCTAAATTGCTTTTGCTGTACACATACAAATTATACATAATAATGCACAAATTTCGATTTTTTTTGCTTTTGTTTTTGTGATTGCTTAGCATAGCAAATCCTATAATAAGCATACACATATATATATATTATTTACGCATGAATTTCACTAAGAAAATATATTACATTTGTATTTTACTTTATACTTTTGTAACTAAATAAATTAAGGGTGCTTTTGTGCATACAAAAATTTATTATTATAATTTACAATGGGTGAGTTATGCGGCGTACGTTTGTGTGTGAGTGTGTGCGCGCGCTGTGTTTGCTAGCGCCTCTCCACATACATATATAACAACTAGGCAAATTAAATTAAGCTAACTAAAGCTATTCATAGCAAATAAATTAAATATTTTAAGCATTTTTTTACAAACGTTGCGTTATGCTTAACTCATACATATAAATACATACATACACATTATTTACATGGAGGCGCTAACACAGGCGCTCACACAGCGGTACATGGCATTGACTCGATCCCCAGTGACTTAGTAGCCTTGAAAGTGTCCTTTCATACACTTACATATGTATATATGTACAGTGGTGTACGCGCATACATACACACGCCCACACACACATGCATAAGCACTCGCATGCAGTCTATGCATAAACGAGCTTGCAAATTATGTTTTGCTTTGTTTTTTTTTGTGTGTTTTTGTAGTGCATACATACACATAAAACGTTTCTATAAAATAAAATCCAAATTGGACATAAAACATCGAATTAAAAATTCAACAAAAACAATGTGAATGTAAATTTGATGAAAGTGGTGTGTTTGTGCGTTGTGATTTTGCTAATGCATGTGTATATATACATGTGTGTTTGTGTAGTATGAGTGCGAGTGTGTGTGTGTGTCTGTCCCAAAACTCTGTTGGGTGTTGGCGTTGGCAGCCCAACTGCAAAAGTTGGTGTTCAAACTGTTTTGGGTGAATGTTTTTTCTTTTGTTTTTGTAGTTTAGCGTTAGTTAAAGCTGGCCGTTTGAATTTGTACTGCAATCGTGAATTTGTACTCCCTCCAACCGCACTCCTGTCAAATTCGCAGTCTTATTAGTTGTTGCTGACGTTTTATGTAACGTCGGCCGCATGCGCGCCCGCCTGCCGCTCAGCTACTGTATAAAAATTGTATATTCTTTCATACAAACTGAAGCTGCGGCGTTGGTTAAACAAGCGTATTGTGATTTGACTCATTTGCTGCACTGCTGCTGTCGCTGCTTGCACGCGTCGCCTTACAGCATTAGCCGTGAGCGCGATTTCTTTAGCCGTCCTGTAGCACCGCCCAAACCGCTGTCACCGTTCCACGACTTTGTCTTGGAGCGGAAATGACGATATGCGCTGTTGTACGCTGGCTCCAACATGGGGCGGTAGGCAGTCGGGTCACACAGCTCCGAATGATGTTCGTAGAATTCTTTGTAGCCGTTGTGTAACAGGTAGATCTCGGGGTAGTCGAGTGACGGATAGCAATTGGTGTTGCGTTCACGATCGGTGCTGCGCAAGAAGCGCGACAATTTCGGGCCACGCTCTGATGAGAATTCGCAATGGAATATAATGATATTGCGACGATGATCATTGCTTGCTTTACGCTGTTCCATTTCAGTCTTTTGTTGCGTGAGGAACTCCTCGAGTATCTGCTCGTGCGTGTACAGATTTTGAGCGCCGCGTATGTGGCCACCCTCGAATTCGTATGGATAACGGCAATCGATGATGCGATAGTTGGCAACAACATTGCTGAATTCGCCGCGTACCAGACGTGCCATTGTGTCACACGAGATTGATTTCAAATCGCGATGACGACCATCCATTAGTGGCAGAACATAGGGTTTGCTGAAATCGCCGATGAGATCTGGTTCGTCCTTGTTCTCCGAACGTGCAAGCGCCGACATGATTTCGGCATCATTCATCGACATACTCTTGCGCAATGGTGGTGGATGGCTGAGTTTGGGTTGAGGCGCTGGCAGTGGTGGTAGTGACATTGTTAGAGAGTCGTCGAGATTCTCCTTTTCGGCTTCAATGCGGTAACGCTTAATAAGTACCGGGGAGTTAGTCTTCGATGGTGGATCGGGACGTTTGAAACAACCGCTGATGGCACTCTGGTTGCGTTCCGTTGTCAACAGCTTAACGCCATAAGGACTGGTAGCAATTTCTTGCACTTGTTTAAGCAGCGTCTCTGGTGTCTTGGGTAGACAATTGTCAGTCATGCTTAAGCAACGGCGCACAGGTGGACGGCGCATCTCAGGTGTTCTCAATTGTTCGAATAACTGTGGCTGTTCGACTGTACGGTGGGCAGGTGATAATATATTCTTGATTTGTCCGACAAACAACGTATCTAGATCGCTGGGGATTTTTGGCATGTTATTTGATGGCATCATTGAATTGCCAAGTGATTCCATTTCAAAGAGATCCATGTAATCTTCTTCCATGGACGAAGATCCCATCGAACCAGATGACAAACTGTGGAAAATGCGCAAACTTTTCGGTGGTGTCGGTGTGCGAGTACTACCATTGGCGGCATTGTTATGTTGTAGCTTCTGTAGGCGATTAGCGAATGACTGGCGTTGGCGACCACCATTCTGACCGTTAGCTTCTTGGTTATATTTCGGTACGCTTGGCTGTTGTAATATTTGGAGACGACAAGGCGATCCTTCAGGTGACAGCAAACCCATCTGTTGTGGCAATTCGAAAACGTTCGAACGCTGATCTGGTTCTTCAACATTTTCCTCATCGCCATAAAATGACAGTTGATGGTCGACTACCATATCATTCATCGGACTACCCAAAATATTCCGTGGCTGGCGTTGACGTGTAGCTCCATTACTGCTGGCAGCGGCTGTGACTGTATTCAAGTCGTGTGGCATTTGACAGCTAAAATGCAAACAGAAGAACAAATTCGATATTAAAAATATATTCAACGATATATTTATGTTAAAAATTAATCAAAATAAAAGGAAAAGTAGTGAAACAAAAATAAACAAAAACAAATCGGCAGGTATTTACAAGCAAATCACAAAATAAATATTCCTTGCAGGGAGCGTAGTGCGGAGATCAGCGTTTTTAGAACTGTAGCTGAAAAGCCACAAGGCAGGAGCCATTCTTAAGCACAAATAGAAACGTACTATGTCGAAGGATACACAAAATAGAACTGAATCAAATTGGCAGAATTGACGCTACAACTACCATGCACAGCGTGTTAGCACGGCGCAGGCGTACACAGGCAGCTGATGGACAAAGTAGGTGTGCGCCTGTGCTGGTGTGTGCATGTAAATGCATGTGCAAGTGATGGGTTCATTCAACTTGAACAGGCCTAGCGCAAGCGCAGTTGTAAATGTATTTATTTATGGTATCAAATAGTAGGATGATAGCGAGGAACTCGGCTGCTGTTGCTGGTGTTGATGATAGTGCTAGAGCGCTGGTGCTAGTATTGTTGGTGGTGTACATGCGCAGGAAAATGCGACCCACAAGCGATCAAAATATATACTATAAAACATACATACATATATGCTCACAAAGTGAGGGTTGTTCCAAGCAACAACAATAAAGTAGCGCATGTTACACAGCTACGCTGCTGGGGTACTGTACCCTCACTATACTAGAAGTGCACATCAGTCCCGTAGCTCGAGTCAACATTCACATTCGGTTGATATCGATCGACAAAGTGGAGGAAGGCGAATGTGCTAGTACAAATGTACATAGGTACACATATACAGACATAAGCAAAAAAATACATTTTCGATGCATTTGTTTGCACGTATGTACATATGTATGTATGTGGTTGTGTGCTCCGTATGGAATTCAATGCACAACAAGAATTAGAGGTCGACAGCACAATTGGACTCTTATGAATTGCACAGAGCCGCAGATGTTACGGCAGTGCCGGCTGGCTGGTCGCCGACTTGGCCATTGATATAACAGTTAAGAAAATAAGAAAAAAGTAATGCTAGTTGAGTGCTTGACTTACTACATGGACTAAATGACGGACCCGCAAGAACGCGGAAATAAGGAAGTAACCAACTAAGCGTACACGTCAAACATAGTAACACAATTACGTCAGGCGGAGGCCGAATGCGGCGTGCACCGAAATGCAAGTAATTCCCTAAGAATTTCAAACAAGATGGGTAGGAAAAATATAAAGTCACGCTGCGTGCACGACATAAACGAAGGGACAAGAAGAAAATAAAACTTGCTGCTATTCCCCCACGGTTTTATATTGTGCAGCAATGAGCTCATATGTGTTTATAAAAGCAAAAAATAGTAAATATATGAAAGAAATAAAACTGCATGTAGAAAATGCACGAACGGTGGAAATATTATTATTAGGCCAGGTCGTTAACTTAATAAGGAAGTTGTGAATGCAAGAAAAAGTTGCTAGGAAGACGCAGTCAAGCGGAAATTAGGTGCACAAGGCAAAGAAGTCGGAAATAGGAAGCCAAACAAAAGCAGAAAACCGCAAGACGCCAACGTACCGCAACGCGCTGCCAAGTGAAGGCGAAAACACCTACCGAGGCGCTGTAGTGCACATAATAACGTACATATACATATTTCAGGCTGTGGTCATGCCCCAAATCACAGCGCTCCATTTAATTGTAAGCTCCCATTTAAGACGGAAATGACGAACGCGACGGTGCGATTTGTACGTGCCAGCTTAAAGCCAAACAAAAGCGAAAGAAGTAATAAAAAATACTATTACTTACGAATCTGGCATATGAAAAGCAACAGTTAAAGAAAAAGTAATATAAAATCAACAGCAACAGCAACGCACATACAAAAAGAACTCTCACTTTTCTTTAGCTTATTAATGGGGAGAATGACCGCATACGAAACTGATTGGCCGGCAAAACGCCACAGCGCAATCACGAACGTTGGTTATTGCTGCGCACGGAAAATGTAAACACGTTGTAACAACAAGAAAAAAATCTAGAAAATGTTGGAACCGTTGAAATGGAGTTCAAGTTCAGCATTGTCTGCTTGTTGGTGTTGTTAGCGAGTTGGGGCTTGCGCCGCAGTGAGAGTGAGTAGCAGCAATGGAGCGCTAGAGCTCAGTGAAAAAACAGTGGCGTGGAATATTTTTGTGATTTGGGCAATGAAGTGCGTAGGTTTGCTTATAAACTTCAATTACACTAGAAGTATTGTAGAATTCACTGAATTATTTTTATTGTTTTCAAATTAAGAATTGCACTGGTTATTTTGCACTTTTTAATATTTTTAGTTCCTTTAAATAACATCCGCATCCGGGTTCATAGCATGCTTTGTAATTTAATTTTTGAAATTACTTGGTATGCTCAAAGTCTGATGCCCTACAAACGGCACTTTATGAAATTTGTTGAATGCACTTCGATGTGATATTTACCTTGCAAATTCCATGGCCATTTCTCCGTTGGTTTCTTCGGTAATTGTGTCCCACATCATTTTGTAGTTTTCTTAGATATTGCGTTTAATTAAAAGATTTCAAAATTTTGCGACAGTGTAATGTCGGGCGTTAGTTTTTTTTGTATGATGGACGCGAGATTGTTGTAGCACAATTTTCCGTATTTTTTATCTGGCAGCAGCACTTCGTCAGTTTCAACTCCTTCACGTGTTACTGCTTTTCCCTTTGTAATTATTTGCACTTAAAAATTTTGCTGCATTTTTGTGAGTGTGTTAATTTCACTTGTTTTACTATTTCGTTTTACTATTTATTGCAGTCTTTTTACCGGCCAATGGGCTTTGTACTCTTTACACTTTTTATACACAAATTAAAAGATTTTTGTTAACTTTTTGTGGAAAAATGTCCGTCACTTTCAATGGTTTGCATTTGTAGCGTTCTTTAAGTACTTATTTTTATTATCCACATATACTTGGTAGCATTTTTTGTTTAGCATGTAATCCAATATTGCTTCTAGTCCCGAATCGTCGTATTTGTTTATAGTTGATATGGTTCAAATAAACTTGCATTGGATATTGAAATTAATATATTTAAACACCACTAAAATCAATCTAAACCAATTTTTCAGTGAACAAGCCAAGCGCACTATACAATATTTTAACACAATATACAATGCACTAAGCAAAAACTCGAACTAATCCACTCATCGTCGAACCACCGGCTTTTATACAAAATTTTACGCGCGCTCTATTTTACATTAAACACTCAAAAACGCTGCACGCACACTACAGAGAAACTGCAGCGCTGCTACCACTGCAACAACAATGCCTTGAGTTTCGACGAAAGGCCAGAGAGAGAGAACAAAGAACTACCCCGTTGCAAGAACAACTCTAGTGCGGTTAACTCGAAGTCAGTTAGCGCTAGAAGAGAGCGGCGCTCAACTGCTCAAACTCTGCACAGCTGAACGAGTGCAACAGCATCGACAATCAATAGAGCACAAAGCACCGCCGAAAAGGTGCGAACAAGTGGAAATGGCAAACGACTCGGACGAAAGTGAAGAAAATTGCGCGAAAGGCGCAAAAGGATGCTTTGATTTCTCGTGGTAGCATATGGCGCCAAGGCAGACAGATATCTCCTTGTGGCTGACGTACCTTTTGTTCGCTTGCATGAATGCACTTTTGAACTTACATACCAGTATTTTTCTCACTCTAGCTGCTCCAAAGAAATATGCAGTTTTCTTCAAGATGCCTCTGGTGTCCTGAGTGGGCCTGGCCAGCTGATCGAGCGACTAGGTTGTCTGTCGTGGCAGCAGTTGTAGAGTAACAAGGATGCAATGTTTTTTCTTACAAATTTTGACACAAAGAACACACGGAACTGCATAAAAAAGTAACAATTATGTATCTCACAAGACGGCAGAACAAGTGCAATAACAATATCGGTTTAATTTTTTTGTGTACAATTGAAAAAGTATGTGAATTCCAGATTTTGGATATAGAGATGTATAAAGTTGAAAAAATCGTTAAAGACCGATAATGGCCACCTCGCTGCCAGGTAAGACTTAATTTCGCTTTCGGCGGTTCACGGGCTTTTTCGACAATTCTTGGGATTTGCTCAAATGGCCGCAAATAATTAATTTGTTGTTGCCGACCGCTTCGGCAGAAATTTGGCACTTCTTCGGTTGTTGTGCGCTTTATCATTAACATACATTCGCGCAGCCATGTATACATTGACACAAGTGTGTGTGTGTGTGCAGAAACTCGCCGGTACTGTTCTACAGCTGTTCGCCTAACCGGCAACAACAAGCCTTTATTCTTGTTGTTGTTTGCAATGTTAATTAGTTAATTGTTGTTTTTCCTTAACACATCTTCGTACATTTCAATTTCTCTCCTTCCACTCAATCCTTGCAAGTCATCAGCTGAGCAGTGATTTTTCATATTTTTTTCTTGTTTTCTTTCTGCTGCCGCTGTCAGCGCTGCACCACTCAGCTGTGATCTCTTTCTTGCCTACCATCTGTGTTTACATATTCTACCTTTTTGCTCTTAACGTTGATAACAACAAACGAGAGTAAATGGCTGGTAGCAGCGCCCGAAAACGAAGTCAACGTTGACGATCACAACAACAGCAATATTGACGGACGGCACTGCAATCAGTTGTTGATCATATGGGCCAGGCGACTACGCCAAAAACAACAATGTGTGCGCTCTCGGCAACGAAATGACCAACAAATAAACAAACACACAACAACAATACTAAAGTAAATCACGATTCTAGAGTTTTGGAGAGTTACCAAATTTAAGAAATGGGAAATACCCCACAAATAAATGGATCCATGTAATCTAATATATGTATATGTACTCATTGCATGATTATATACTACTCATTTAATCAACCTTTCTATGTATGTATATCTCATATAAGATATATATCAGATGTATGTACATAACGATATATACTGATTTTTTAATCCTTGTAGTTTTGGTAAATTTCTCAATTTGTATAAATAATAGCGCTTTTGCTTGAGGATATCCTTCTGATATGTTGTTGAGTCTTGATAAAATTCGAAAAAAATTCTCTTAACAAAAGCTTAATAACGTATACAGGACGTAGAGATGAGCAGGGTCCACTGAGAGGTAGTGAATTCATGGAGAAAATAAACTTAAAAAATTAAGAGAAGAAAGAAATTAAGAATCCACTGTACGTTTATGAATGCCCCACGCAGCCTTTTCATCATAGTAATGTCTTTGGAGTCTTAACATAGTATATTGTGTGGGGAATTTCGCTTGTAGAATTTAGGTTTTAGTCAACAACAAAGATGGCTCAGTCACTTGGTTTCAGTCGAATATAAGAAAATTAATTTTGGACAACAACAAAGTTGAACATAAGGAAATAGTAACAATTTTCAATTATAAACTTAGTTCGGAACAATTTCTGGACCTTATAAAATGTCATGTTTATAGTTTGAGTTTATTAAAAAATATATATTTAAGTCGCTGAAGGCCAAACTCGTTGTTTTAATGCCGCAAAATGTTTATTGATACTTTTTGATACAAATATTTGGTATATTCAAGGGTATTCAAACATCTTGCAATCAAAACTTGATTTTCTTAATTAAATACCATAGTTTTCCGGAATTAAACTTTCAGCAGTGCCCATATTATAGGTCTCATCAAATATTATATCAACCTGTACATCCCAAATATTGAGAGATAAGCGATATAAGCTTCAACATCCTTTGAATACATAGTAGGTATTTAGTACTAGATTCTTGTATATTCATCCATGTTGAAACAGTTAGCGACTAAAGTTTGATTTTCTTAATATTCGAATTGAAATACTACTGCAATATATACCTTCCTAAAACGAGGAGAATTCTTCATTCGTCGTAGTTATCAAGTTGGATATTACAAATTTGAGGGATGATTTTATAAGAATATGAGCCTTAGTATCGCTTAATCAATAGAGTGGGTGTGGGTGGGACATTTTTTATAATGCTCATGTTCACATTAAGTCTCGAAGCACTTGCTTTTTGTTTGGTAATTTTTGGACAAAATTTTCGCCAAACAAATATGGGATATGGCAACCGTAATTATTACTTTTTTATCTTACTTATTCTCCTCGTTTGCTCTCTAAAGGAGACAAGCGCGAGTAATAAGCCGGTACAATATTTTCTCTTTCCATTTTTGTACGTTTTCTTTTGTTCGCAGGAGTTCTGCCTTTACTTGGCACGTACATACATATTGTCAGTGGGGAAGTAGTCCCATAAAAATGCCAAATATTCGTGAGATTGACTCAGAGCGCGTTAGAGATTGCTTGCAAGAGAGCATGTACGTACATGAGAGTATGAGTTTGGGGTTTGAGTATTCGACTTAGCTTTCTTTGTTGTTGCTGATAAAAAGTACGTTACAAACGTTGCCCAACAATCTGTTGTTGTTGGCGTTGTTGTTTGAGCCATTCAGCTGATTTGTGATTTGTTCTACCAGATACATTTATGTGTGTATGTACATACATACATACTTATGTATATGGTTGAATGAGGATAACTCGGTATCTTTATGCCTGCATGTCCACGAGAATTTGATTCTCTTTCGCCTTTGTTTTCCGCAGTCTTCCTGAAATCGCTGCTTGCTTGTGGATTTAGGTGGGGTCAGTTGTAAATTCTGCTGCACTTGGCTCTTGCAGCGCCTACATACATACATACGCACTGTTGTACCTGCCTGGAAGTGTGTTTGTGTATCCAAAATGTGGATGCAGCAGTCAACAGGTACTCTGACAACACTAACGCATATGTACATATATGTATGTGTATGAATGTTTGCATGTATGTATAACGTTAACAGAAATAGCTCCAACTACAACATGGGCATACGAAACAAGGATGTTAATAATGACGAAAACAACAAAAATCAACACGCTGAAAATCACTTTATTGCTGGCCGCCAACATCGATGGCTTTGTGTACCCATGCACTTGTATCTATGTATGTATATGTGGTATGTAAGTACATATGTATGTATGTGAATTTGTATGGGCGGTTATGTGCAGTGGTTTGGTGTGAATTTATGAATCTTTGGAATGTTTTCATACAGCCGAAGGATTTAATTCGTAGAATTTCATATGAAAGGCACATAAACATACATAAATATACATGTGTATGTAATTATATGTCTACACTGTATGTGTAGATGTATGTATTTATTTATATACATATGTACATACATACATATGTATGTGTATGTATTAACTATATTTTGCAAGTTATCAGTGATTAGCACAAAACAAAAGCGGAAATAATATCACATAAACACATGCATAAGTATGCTTAAATGATAATTTAATTCGGTAACGCATACATGTATGTTTGTATGTCTGTCCATATTATGAAAAAGTAAAAAAAAACTGTGAGCAAATGCAGAGATTTGATTACTACTGACCTTCCGCCGAAATGTGTCAAAAACAAATTCAAGGGCATAGAGGCATACATACAAACGTACATACATACATATACATGTATATGTATAGATCTACACATGTATAGTGGGAAGTCCTAAAATTTGAATTCAAAAATATTTTTAACTTATGTATGTACATACATATATACATACATATGTACATGGCTTTGTGCATGAGGATAAACGCTTTAGATTAAGAGAAAAAATCTGCCCCTAATTAAAAACTAGTAGGGATTTGCAATGTTATGAGGGCAATTAATATAAATAAACAAAACTATTTTGTGAAAAGAGATTAAGGTATACTTGCATGGGTTTCGTTAAACAAAAAACTGCCTATTTTCAATATTTTTTCTTCATTTAAAAAATTAAATATTTTATTAAAACTTTGATTTTTCCAAAAATAGTTATTTCACAAAGATTTTGAGAAATTTTCAAAGCAAACAAAAACAAAATTCGGTCATTACGAAATAAAGGTGTCTTCGCGTTGACTACAGAACTTCTTGAGTTAAGGGGTTAAGGGTAGTTAGAATTTTCAAAAAATTATTATTTTTTTTTGCATTTTCGTTAAGTGTAATATCTTAAAAAATATTCTCTGAAAATTTCACGTTGGTCCGATAATTAGTTTTCGAGTTATTCGGCAAATAACAAAGAGAGCTCTGGCTCTTCAAAGCGCTATGTGAAACTTTAAACACGTTTTTCTCAAACTATGTTTTTTGCACTGGTGACAACTATAACTCGAAAACCGCTCAGCCTGATCGAAGGATTTTTGTTTTTTAAAAATTTCGATTTTTAAGACCAATTAACTGTTGATTTTTTTCCAAAAATTTAGAAAAAAATTTGTCTGAGGCCGCCATTTTGTTAATTTTTGAAAAAAAAATGCTTCAATCAGGCCCGAGTTTATCTAGTTATAAAACTAATTTTTTCTCTCCGATTGATTTTAGATGGATCATCAAGAACCGCAAGTACCTCTTTTTGGAACTGGGTCAACACAAACAACTATAACTTTGGAAATTAATTTTTTTTTTTGAAATTTTCGTTATTTCAAGTCAACACATTATATAATAATGCCATATTACTACTTTTGTAAAATAACACGATTTATTAGCTAAAAAAATATTGAAAATTCTAAATTTTTTCGTGCCTCTGACTACCCCTAACCCCTTAAGATCAGATTTTTTTTTTGAAAATGTCTCTACGAAAAAATCCTTCGTTCAAGACCTTGTAAATTGTATTACGTGGATCTGTAGAAAATTTCATTAAGTTTGCGAGGAATCTTGATAACCGACTTTGTAAACAAAATTTCGAGCTGCCCTGGAAAACGCAACTTTTCAAGACTGTATCACCAAAACTATTACTCGGATCAATTTGAGATTTTTTATCAAATCCAAAGGGCAAAGGAAAATTATTATTTCTTTAGATGAACCCAGGCAATGATCGTAGGAATAGTCAAAATTTTGCGTTTCTTAAAAAAAAGTTTTTTGTTTTGTGAAGAGATTAACACAATAGAATGCTTTAAAAAATCGAATTTATTATCAAATATCTTATTTCTTCCTTCAAAACCTGACAATTATTTCTAAGAAGGTCGTGTGAAAATTCTGGTCCATCGATCTAGCCCGGTCAACGACTCGAAAAACAGCGTTTCAGTTATATTTTCCAGACTTCATGGTACTTTTATGTTTATTTCGAATTTGCTCTCCTTCTTTTTGTTGACTTTTCCCAATTAACATAAAACATTTTACTGGCGTTCTACTGTGAATTTTGGCCTGTCGTACTAAGTCTTACTGGTAAGACTGGATGAAATGTGTTTGGTTTAAAAATAAAATACCGTTTTAACTAAAATTCGGCTATGCGGAGTACATCCCAAGTATCTATCTTGTTCTGCTTTATTGAGTGAAACCTTTTTCCAGCGAGTCACTTTGTGAGTCCGGTAAAAAGTCGCCAGTGGTTGAACCTGGAGAATATCTGTGCCAACTCTCACATCAAAATAATCATTAGTGTTTAATATACGCTTATCTTTCTGAAGTACATAAAGTGCATTCGGCGTTTTTTACGATGAGTAAAATTATTCAATAAAGAAGTTGTAAAAGTTTTTGTGTGCGGAATTAAATTTCTGGTGCCAAAATGTTCAGAATGTTGAAAAAGGCCTTCGGTGATAATTGTTTTTCGCGAGCAAGTGTTTTTGATTGGTATAAATTATTCGAAGAGGGTCGAGAACGGGTCGACGACGAACCAAGTTCAGGACGACCATCAGCATCCACTGATGATCAACACGCCTTAAAATAAAGGAATTGGTGTTTAAGAATAGACGATTAACAGTCAGAGCTCTTACTGGCATCGTTGGAGTATTGGAAGGATCAGTGAAAATCATTTTGAGAGATCGTTTGGGCCGAAAAAAAAACGAACGCGCGATTGGTTCCAAATCAATCAATTTTTTTCGAAAAACAGCGTCGCGTTAACGTCTATGAAACAATGCTCTCTGACTGCCAGGATGTCATGAAACGTGGCAATGAGTCTAGGATTTATGCTTACGACGCCAAAAAAAAAAACACGTCAAAGCTGGTCAAACATCTAGGCGCATGTTGACAATTCGTTTATTATCAAGGTGTGATACACTCTAAATTCCTTCCGACCAGCCGAACTGTCAATAAATAATACAATTTTGTGTTATGCGTCGTTTACACGAAGCTATTCCGGTGATTTTTCCTCTAATAAAATTTTCTTAAATATATTTATTTAATAAAACAATATATATGTATATATATGTATGTATCTATATAAACATATGTATCTATAGAAAGGAAAAGGTCTCTTAAAGAGATATATGTAAATACCACATAAGTAAATGCACAAATGCAATTTCTGAATACGATTTCAAAGAATTCTAAGAACTACACTTTGCAAAGCAAAAAATTGTTTATCGACATACGACACATGATCATACATACATACATATGGATGTACATGCATAGGTCGAGTGCAGTCTTCATGGGATATCTCGTCCCAACATTATAGACGCTGTTGCTGCTAACTCAGCGCCACACAATCCCTGCTATGGCAGGCCAGCCATTTTAACGGCAACAGCGACCGCCCAAGCGGCCGAAGCCGCAATGGTAAACACTTTTTGGCGCGCAAGCTTTTATACCGCCAAGCAGCGCCAACGAAAACATCAACAACCAAAAAAACTAAATTGCAACCGGCAAATAAAGCAAACACCGCTCGCAGTGATTCGCCAATTGTACGAGCGCAATTTGTCGCCGAAAAGCCGAATGTGAAATGTATATGAACTCAAGAGTGCAACTCATTGGAGCTTAAAAGCACTCACAAGTGGAGCCAACACATGTGCGTTTCAACTCAATGGTGGAGCAAAGCTCTCAAATAACTCTCCACAGCTGATGAGAACGCCAACCAACAACAAGCGCAGAGGGCGGCTGAGTCTCTGACACTGGAGGGCTGTTGAGCTGTTGGCGTTATTGGAGCCGCTGTGAGCGGCAGTGTGTTGTTGCAACACACAAATAAAGGGCGCCACAAATAACAACTTTCCGGTAATTAATGGACGCATTAAAATCTCGCATATTTTTGGGTATGTATGCGTGTGCCTATGTACGTATGTTTGTATGCATGTATGTACGTATGTGTGGGAATATGCAGATCATTCTTGGCGCAGGTAGGGCTTCCGCTGTCACCGATCACATGCTTTCGGGAGTGCATTAGGGGGATGCTGTGGGTCTGTCTGTGTTCAAGCGCTTTTGGGCCAGTAGAAGTAAATGTTTAGAATAGAACACACCGGCATTTATGTATATCTATTCATGTTTATTATGCGCGCAGGTAATGAGAGACTTGAATGCGCGGCGACACGCTTCCAAAAGAAGCTTTAATCAAGCCAGATAACAAAGCGTTACACACACACGGCTTTTGCAACAACAGCAATGAGGAATGCCGAAGGGAACCTAAGACCTGCTGAAAGGCACGTTCAAACGTATATTTGTGCATGCAGCCATGTATTACATTCTCTGCAGCGCAAGCAAATCGTTAAATGAGCGGCAAACGTCTAACGAAAGTCTTCCACAGGAAGAAGAGCGGAAGAGCAGCAGTGAGACGCGCCATGTGAAGATCACAACAACGGCGACGATGTTTGCAACTTTACGCAACCGAGGTTGACATCAATGGCAGTCAGATGATGCGGTGCCTGGTATACATACATACCACATCACATATGTATGCATATACTCATGGTTTTTTTTGTTGTGAGAGTGGGCTGCAGAACTGCTGAACGTTACTTGAGACACGAGGCATAAGACGAAGGCAAAGAATGCCAAAGAATGTGCGATATAGAGAAGCATACAACAGGGAGACATTCACAAACACATACATACGTACATTTGTGAATGCTTATATACATATTTATATAGTATATATACACATATGGTATAAGTAAATGGCATTTATTTAAATGAAGATCGGCTTTGGCGCAAATACTGGGAGGCAATTAGTGCCTAAGACGTGGTGCTCAATGGCAGCGAAGCGCAGATATAGCGCAGGAAGTTTGTGTAAACATTGTTGTTGCAGGTTGGTGTGGGGGCTAGCGCGTACGGCGAAGCTTACATTTGTATCTAGAAGTGTACATACATCTTTACACAGTACTAATATTGTATATTATTGTGTCCCCAAGTGATGCTCTAATTACTTTAAGCAGAAATGCAACTGAAGGATATACTCTACAAATAAATCAGCATCAAAATTCACATACTACAAGTATATTTGTGTAAATATACAATGATGTACTATGTGTTTGAGGCTAAGAAGTTGGAATTTCGCGAGAATGCTGCTTGTCCCAGCTAATAAATTTGATAGAAAAATGTTTTTGGAATTTCATACATATGTATGTATATGTATGTATGTATGTATGTATAAATAATGTATATATTACTATGTAATTTTTGGTTATAGCGAAATTGTTTGCCGTTGGTCTTCGATACGAATATCGAAAAATAAATAAATCAAAATTTAAAAAGATAAAAAAAATTCTTCCAAAATCAATTTGGCTTCATTTAATAAAAAAAAACAAGAAAAATGGTTAACTTGGATTGCGCCGAAGCTAAATACCCTTCACAGGTGCATTTCTGTTAGTAACTATGTGTCCAGTTTGTATGGAAGCTATATGCCATAGTTAACCGATCTGAACAATTTCTTCGGAGATTACATTGTTGCCTTAGAAAATAATATATACCAAATTTCGTGAATATATCTTGTCAAATGTGAAAGTTTCCCTCACAAGCCCTTGACTCCGATCGCTCAGTTTGTATGGTAGCTATATGCTATAGTTAACCGATCTGAACAATTTTCTCGGAGATTACATTTTTGCTCTAGAAAATAATCTATACCAAATTTGGTGAAGATACATCGTCAAATGTGAAAGTTTTCCATATAAGAACTTGATTCCGATCGTTCAGTTTATATGGCAGCTATATGTTATAGTGGTCCGATATCGGCCGTTCTGACAAATGAGCAGCTTCTTGAAGAGAAAATGACGTTCGCAAAATTTCAAAACGATATCTTAAAAACTGAGGGACTAGTTCGTATATATACAGACAGACGGACGGACAGACAGACGGACATGGCTAAATCGACTCAGCTCAACATACTGATCATTTATATATATACTTTATAGGGTCGCCGACGCTTTCTTCTGGGTGTTACAAAATCGTGACAAACTTAATATACCCTGTTCAGGGTATAAAAAACAAGAAAAATGGTTAACTTGGATTGCGCCGAAACTAGAATACCCTCACAAAGTTTCTATAGAGGAACTTGATGTTGGTCGGTCAGCTTGTATGGCAGCTATATGCTATAATAGTCCGGTCTGAACAATTTTTTCTGAGGTTTCATAGTTTTCTTTGACAATGACCCATGCCAAATTTCTTGAAGATATCTCGTTACATGAAAAAGTTTTCCACACAAGCACTTGATTGCGGTCATTTGACATTTCTAAATCGACTTAGCTCGTAATGTTGATAAATTATGAATATATTTTATAGGGTGTCCGACGTTTCCTTCTAGGTATTACAAACTTCGCGCTAAACTTAGGTTAAGTTAGGTTAGATGGCTGAACAAAGATCGCACGTGCACTGCTATGTATATGTAGTCTCTAGAAGAACTCCTGTGTTCGAACTTATAAATTAGCAAAACGCTTAGAGACCATTAGAAATTTGCACAGGTGTTTAATTTCCATTTTTGCCAGTTCGGTGGGATGACTGAAGGTATGCGCTCCCAAGTGTTTGAGTCTTGATTCAGTTCAGTTGTTTCCACCTCATCTTCTTCCATACAGCTTCTGCAGATGGCGTCAGATAAGATTCCCAACCTTACAGCATGGACGTCAATAGGACAATGACCTGTTAAAAGCTCCACAACTACGGAGAGGCTAGCCTTACTGAGGGCAAAAAGATAACTAGATCTCTTGCGATTCGTCTTGGACCAAAAGGCATTTACGACAGCGCATGTACCTAGCGATGCCTAGCTATCTACTTGTAAAACACAAGAGCATACGGGAGCACCGACCCTGCTCTGGCAGCCATGCCAGTCATATCACAAAGACACTGGATGGCATTGATAGCAAGGTTAGGCATTCCTCGACCAACCCTGAACGTACTGGCTAGTATCGCGGCTCTGATATCTGAGTGAATGGTCACTTCTCTGAAGGAGACTGCACTCCCGAGCAGTAGATCTGCTGCTACCTTAATGGCTGCAATCTCGGCTTGGAATACACTGCAATAGTCAGGAAGTCTGAAGCTGGAGTTGATAAAGAGTTCCTGACAGTAAACCACTCCACCAAGCTTCCTCCCAAGCTTTAACCCATCTGTAAAGAAGCTCACTGCCCCTTTCCTCACACGGCTTCATCGCACCCACAACTCCCTCGTCGGTATACGGGCAGAGCAGGAGCCGCCAGAGATGGGTTTGGCGCCGTCATGATCCAAGTGATTCTGTATGATGTCAAAGCGTTTGAGAATATCCGAGTGTTCAGATACGTTTAAGAACTCTGATTCTCTGAGTCTGATAGCAACTTTCGCAGCCATACCTGTACACCTTTCGATGACTACGGGCACAATGTCCAAGATGACGTAAAGTGCCATCGTTGGAGTGGACCTTAAGACTGCTAAACTTAATATACCCTGTTCAGGGTATAAAAGATGTACTTACATATGTATGTACATAGGTATGTGCATTGAATATATAGATTATATATACATAGATACATATGTATAAATATTCTAATTGTGTGGCATATCTAAAACCTTTCATATATTTTACTCACACACTTGTCATACGCAGAAACTCATTTACAAAATTCGCAATTTTTTTATGTATGCCAAACGCGCATGCGTAAATTTCAAGGCATATTAAATATGTCAATTATAAAATGTACATATGTATGTAAGTCTACATTTTCGAGCGCTTTAACATGTTTGGTAGCTTAAACAATATGCGTAATGCTTATAATATTTTTATGAGCTATGCGTAGCTTCAGTAAAGCTTTTGATGGTTTAGCGATTAGCAATTAATGGCACAGAGACCTAAAAGTGCGTGCGTACAAATAAACACAGATATATTTGTATGTGTGAATGTGGGCGGCAGCGTTGCGTGTTCGCTATTGTTTTGTTGACAACACAATTTATTTTAATTGCTAATTTATTAAAGACCATAAATAAAAAAAAAAATCGCAGAGAAAAAGCCCAAACGAAAATGTATCGAAATGGGCTGGGTAGATAAACTCGCATTTGCCAAAAAATATTGCGAGCAAAGAGCACGCACTCATGGGAAAACTACGAGCGATTGATTACGCGCATAACCCCACAAACCAAAAACTTTTTGATAGACATTATATATAATTATTATGAAATAAATTAAAGTCAGCCACTAATGTTGATCTCCAAATGAGATTTGTGTGCTTGGAGACCAACTGGTTGGTCGCAAGTTCGACAACAAAATGCCAAAAATTTTCGAAAATTTTATTAGCACACACTTTGTATGGCTTGTTGGGTTAAACTTAACATTTATAAATATTAAGTTATTTGAGTCTGGCTTTGCAAAATTCTGCGTCATCTTTCACGCTCTTGAATCCAACAGCAATGCTGATATGAGATAGGCCGTTTTTTATGCTAGGGTTATTGGTCGGTAACGAGGTTATATACAAACGAGTCTAGCTGTGTATGTGTATAAAAATTGCTTATGTATAAATTATGCTTCCTAGATTGCTAGCGCAAAAATTTGTGTCAAATTTAAAACCAGATGTCGTCGGATTTTTTGCGCATTCAAAGATGTACATACATACATATGTACATACGTACTTGGGATTTAAGCACAATCCAAACAATTTATAAAAAAGCTTATGATTAAAGTCGCGCTTATTTGCGTTATTGTAGCCATATGTTATAAAAAGCATTTATTTTAATAGACCAAAAATTTGTTTCAAACCTAGCCAGTTTTTGAGATATCGATCTGAAGTTTAGTTTACATACTTTTTTCTTCAAGAAATTGCTCATTTGTCAGAATTGCCGATATCGGACCGCAACACCATCACCCATCTGGAGACTCAGCAACCATTATTGGATAATATTCGACCGAATAGATCACGTAGCCGTAACCGAAGACCGCGGAAAGTCAATTCGGCGCCATTCGCACATACTCGGGCCGACGCATGGAACGACTTGGTGCATTTTATAGTATGTCGAGATCTGAAATTGGGAGCGTACAAAATACTTGTGCAAGAACCAAAGTCGCTCGATTTTCTGAAGCGACATCACTTGAGTTCAACGATTAGACCCAATTCTGGCTCAATGGTTGTGTAAACAAGGAAATATCGGTCCACATTTCTTCAATCATGACGCCGGTGAGAACGTAACCTTCAATGGCGACCGCTATCTCGCCGTGATAACATATTTGATGCCTAAAATTAAAGCACGTGATCTCGGTGACATTTAGTTTCAACAAGATGGTGCCACTTTTCACACATTGCATCAATCAATGGATTTATTGAGAGAACACTTCGGTGAGCAGATAATTTCACGTTTTGGACCGGTCGATTGGCCACCAATATCGTGAAATGTCACGCCGTTAGACTTTTTCCTGTGGGGATATGTAAAATCTAAAGGCTATGAGGACAATCCCGCTTTGATTCAGACCTTGGAGCTAGACATTACGCCTGCAATTTACCAGTTACCAATCGAAATACTCGAATGAATCAACGAAAATTGGACTCAACGGATGGACCACGTCTACTTCTTATAGCCGCGGCCAATATTTGAAAGAGATAACCTTCAAAAGATAACTTTCAAAGGATGTACTTTCGAATGATAATAAACATTCCACATTAAATTTGAAGTTTCTGTGTTTTTTCTTAAAAAAAAAGTAGGGAGCCTCGAAATGGATCACCCTTTAGCGTCCATACAAACTAGCCGAACTCAAGATGAAATTTTTTTTTTTTGCACATGTGTAACCGAAACTACCGGTTTTCTTGTTTTATTGTATTTAAAAAATATTTTATTCAAAAACATTCAAACATCAGTTTAGAAAATTTTTTATTAATAAATTTAAACATTATTTTAGTTTTAAAATCATTCACATTATATAATTTAAATTTTTTCTTGACTGTCTCATTTTCTAAATGCATTCGTGGTAAAGTGTAGAAGGGTCAAAAAGAAAAAAGACACTAAAAATTCCACTGAGTCCGTTGAGGAGTTATGTATTTGTTTGGTGCAACAAAAAGTCAGTATAAATACATACAAATATAGTATATACACACATATACATCTATAACGAAAGAAGTTAAACACGAAAGAAGAAACAGGATTCTCATTGCGCGCGCAAAATCACACTAAATATAACAACAACAATAGAAAAGAATGCAGAAAGAAGAAGTGATTTTTCGAGTACATATCACAGAGGTGGTTTTTTCTTTACTTAAATACATACGTATCAGCAATGTATAGTACAACGTGTTGTTAAGATCGTCTACAGATCCATACAGATTGCAAATATATATTCATTTATACATAGAAAAGTACTATAAGTATATACCTAAGTAATAATAATTGAATTATATCCTCAGTCAGGTAATATTTAAAAATATGGTGTGTGTCTAATATATTTATTATGGAATTATAAATTTAACATGTTTTATTTATTGTATTAACCTAAACAAAAAAAAAAGTTTTTGGTTCTTAAGTTAGGCGAAACACATTATTGTTAAATTCATAAGATTCTCAATCCTTTACTAGGTGTCTTTCTACAAGTTGTATACCACCACTGACGGTTTGTAGAAGCTTTGATGAGAAGCTTATGAAACCGAGGTACGTTGTTGAACTTTTCTTCTCTTTAATATTTTCAACTCAATGAACCTTGCGAGATTATATTTATAGAGGTTTGGCTAAAATAGTAAATTGGGTTAAGTACGGTACTATCAGATGAAGGATCGACTACATTCGTCCATAACTGACTGAAACGAGCTCTTTCAAACTCTTCGATCACAGCTTTCAATAAGTGGGAACGTGGTTTACATGCTCGACGATCAGTATGGTTTTCAAAAATTTTGGTATTAATTGGAACTTTCTTCCCTATAAAAATTTTTCGACTGGAACGGTGTTTGACTTTTTAAGGGGGTATTCTACTCTAGAATTTTGAAAAATTCGATTTTTTTCATATATTTAAAGTTTAGACTTTCAATAATGTGACTTTGGAAGGATTTTTCAAAATTCGACTTATTTTCGGAGATTCAGCCGATTTTGTGATGGTGGCGTCCGTGTTCGCTAGAATTGTCTACTAAACTTTAAACGCGTTTTTCTAGAAACTACTTTTCTTCACACGGTACCGGCATTATCTCAAGTTCTATACAACCGATTTACTTGAAATTTTGTGCGAACCTTCTTTATATAATCCTTTATCGTTCCTAACAGCATCGTGCTAAAATTTTTGTTTTTAATATTTTAAAAAAATTCAGGAATTTCAAAATAAAAGTGTAAAAAATGATTTTTATTTTCAGGCAGTCGCCATTTTTCAAAAATTTTTTTCGTGTTTTTCGTGTTCCCGGACTATAACAGCATCCTAACTGATTAAGAATTTCTTTTGATTTTTTTTTCAGACCACCAGGAGAGTCAGATCAATGTCACCAGGATGCGCCATTTTTTTTACACCTGTCTCTCCCCTCTAATTATTTTAATTTTTAATATTTTTTTGTAAAATTTTTTTTCTGTATTCTTAAGATATCAATAAAAACACCATAAAAAAATGGATACTAAAAATATATATATTTTTATATTTTTTTAAAATAAAATTCAAAAAACTGCTCAAAATTTGATTTCTAGAGTAGTATACCATCTTAACCTTCGCGCCTTGATTTTGTTAAATAATATATTTATATAAGTATGTCTTTGATGCCAATGATAATCAGTCTAATAGATACCCATGGTATGTAACGGTAGTCCTATCTATTTAACTGAATTGGAACCATATTTCTCGTTAAGATAACAACAAACATCGAGGATATATCCTGGATTTTTCTTTCTCATACATTGGGTAGTCGAAAAAGTCTTTTCGTGTTTTGGGAAGAATGCTACGCAAGCCACCAATAAAATTTGTGAAGTTTACGGAGACGATATTTTATCAATTTGTGTAGAGCAACAATGGTTCGCTCGCTTTCGTTCTGGAAATTTGGATGTGAAAGATGCACCTTGCTCTGGTCGACCTATCGTTGAAACAGTCGATGAAATTATGGAAAGGATTTATGAGAACTATCACATAAGCAGTCATGACATCGGTAAGGAAGTTAACATTCATCATCTAATGGTTTTGAACCACTTAAAAATGGTTGGGTACAAAAAGAAGCTCGATGTTTGGGTACCCTATGAATTGTCTGTGAAAAATTCAATGATCGTATTAACATCTGCGATTTTTTGCTGAAACGAAATGAAATCGAACCATTTCTGAAGCGAATGGTAACAGGAGACGAAAAGTGGATCAAATACAACAATAATGTGAGATCATGGTCTAAGCGTGGGGAAGCTCTACCAATGGTCGCAAAGCCAGCATTGATGCCTCGAAAGGTTATGCTGAGTTTTGGTGGATTGGAAAGGAATCATCCATTATGAGCTGCTCCAGCTTAGTCAAACGATTGATTCTACATTTTATTGTCAAAAACGTGATGAGACTAAAGCAAGCAATCGAAAAAAAACTGCCAGAACTGATCAAAAGAAAGGGCTTCATCTTCCATCATGACAATGCTAGAGCTCACACATCTTTGATGACTCGGCAAAAACTGGGAGAGCTTGGCTGGGAAGTTTTGATGCATCTACCATATAGCCCTGACCTTGCACCATCGGACTACCATTTGTTTCGGTGAATGCTTAATTCTCTTAATGGAGTAAAGTTGGATTCAAGGGAAGTTACTTGCCGCAATTTTTCACCGAGAAACTAGAAAAGAAAAATAAGTTGAAATTTGTTTAGAAATATGAAAAGACTTTTTCGACCACCCAATGTATCTTAAGAAAATCAGGTTTTAAATAACCTAAATAATAAATTTCAAATGGTTGAAACATTATTAAGAATTACTTATATACTTATACGAATCATAATAAATCAAATGGATTGATGTAATGAAAAAAGAGATAGAATAGAAACGATCATTATTATCTTTGATCACTATAGCTCTTCTGGGCTTTGGTCCATCAACAATTTTTTTTTTGGATTTTGTAATAAATTCAACTTAATATATCCAACAGGAAAGTGGCGAATCAAACACACATTTAAGGTTACGTACACATATGTAAAATAGGAGTTTTCAGATTTTTTTGTAATTAAAATTGCACGTGCATGTATTAAATTACGCTAAAAATATATTAAATACGAATAATTAACTTTAATGTATAATATGTATTGTGTAGCTCTGTCTAATAGAAGGAAACGCTTTCTAAGCTATTCAAAGTGAAAAGCTCAGCTTTAAATTATAGACAACCTTAAATGTAATGCTATAATCTTCAATTACACATTCAACTAACCGCTCATATGTCACACAAGTTTTTCTCGTGATCAGCTGTTCACGACTATTCGGTTTACCGATAACTTTACTTTAAACTGGATCTTACGACCTCCGCATTTTCCCACGTACCAAACGCCTTAAGTCACACATACATATATAATATATATTGTTATGTGAAAATGTACATATGTCTAAATGTGTAGGACTTGCGGAAGTGAAAAAAGTTTCAGATTAATATTTCTCTTTATTTTGTTTATATGCACAAATTGATAAGTGTGTGGAAATCATATGGCAAGTAAGAGAAACAGGCAAATAAACAAATCAAAATTCACCATAATCCCAAAAAAAACCTTATCACTATTTTTGGCAGCAAAATAAAAGTTACAAAACGAGAAAAGTGAATTAAATTTTTTTTTTTATTTGCATATGAAATTGTAACAAAAAACCATTTCGGATTTTTTTCCTAGGCATATGAATATTACTTATTTGTGGACACTCAGGCATTATTCGGCATAAGTACATGTGAACTGCACTCATATATATGTATGTATATGCAGATTAGAGCGGGTCGATTTTTTCTACAAAATCGCATATGCGGGAACTGCTCTGCAAAATTACGAGATCTAAGTGTTTTAATTAAAGGCAGGCAATCGGCAAATAAAATAACTGAATAATTGGTTGTGTGAGAGATATGTGATATAGTTGTCCGATTTGGCCCGATTTCGACAAATCATCATTATAATGCCAAAATACACCTACATATGTATTAAATTTCTTTCGGATATCTCTAAAAGATTAGTTGCCATTTGTCCAAAATGTAATTAAAGCTTTGTCGGAAGATAAGATTTTGATAAGGGACTCTATGTGTGGATATTAGTCGAGAATAGATTCACTGAAGATCAGAACAATGTGGATAGAACGCTACTATTCTACATAGTACGTTAATGCCCTTGACACTCAATTTGCACTTAGTCCTTGTTATCAAGTCCCAGTTCACATAATGTGGCATCTCTTCAGTTATGACTGTACATATAGTAACCAAGCTTTAGTTTTTTCTTCTTTGATAAGTAACAGTTCCCAAGCTTACGATCAGAGACTGTATAGAGAAAAAGATGTTTGAACAGTTAGACATTTAATATTAACCAACCCTCTAACTACCGCTAGGCTCTATTGCGTTTCGAAATATTGATATGTAGTAAGATCGGTCCGAATCATGTAGACGCTTTTGATAAGGAGATATTTCACTTTTTACCCACAGTCCGTTTCGACAAGGCTTCACTTGATAATGGAAATACATTAAAAAATATGCCTATATATCATTCAAGCACCTTCTGATAGGTTTGGAATGCTTTGGGTGAGCTAAACTCATATTTGTACTCAAGCTTGGTACTACTGCTCTGCTGTTGTAGTAATACATAGATTAGGTCTTAATATGATTGAGATATGTAAAAACATTTTCATTTTGCTTTGATTGGGAGGGAAAAGATGCCCATCCACTTTCTTTCGTCCGATATTTGTCAGGTCTAGGCATGAGGTTTTTGAACATTTTGACTTTTATCATAAAATTGAAGAGCGGAATAAAAATTTAGAGCTCCATTGGTAACCCGCAACAGTTGGATGTAGGGCCAATAGAGTGGTGAGGCATACAGGACTCGGCTGCCACTGCGAGAATAAAATATGTGGCTTTGAGAAAAATTATATTGAAAGACAAAAACTTGTGTCATTTAAGAGTTATGTAATATTTATGATAGGTCTTTGCTAGATTTATGACAGAATAGTATATAGATTAAGTGAGTTTGAAATCTGCCTCGAACGGCTAATAAAACTTAATAGAGGAATGAACCATCGATTGAGTAATAGCTAAAATATCGGCTAAAACTCGACAACGAAGAGAAAAAATATTCAAAGTTTTTAAATTATATCCCGACTGAGGTTTGGAACCGCGTTATGTAGATCGATTATTCATACGATTTCCTATCTCATATTATTACCGTCTATAACATGACTTAACTTCACGTACACAAGCACTGGTATTTGAGCTGCATAAAGCATTCAGTGAAGGCCGTGAAGTCACCGAAAACTTGCCTCTGCGACTCGTCCATCCACCTCTGTTAATGGCGATAACGACGAAAAGGTTTAAAAAACAGTGCTTGAAAATCATCGTGTTGAAATCAAAGATATATCAGAGGATCTCAAAATGTCTTAGCGATCGACTCAGCACATATTGATTAATGTGTTGGGTATGAAGTCACTCACTCTAAAGGACCTAAAACTTTTGCAAATACCACGTCGAGTAGAGGTCTTAAAAGCAATACTCCACCACGTAAATGAGGATCCAACAGCCATCATTACTGGTGAAGAGGTTTATAAATTTGACGTCGAAATATTCCAAAATTCTAGTAAATGGCGCTGCAAAAACTAGCAGAAGCCGAATAACCAAAATTCGTTGAAGACACTGCAGGAATGTAGTTTTGTCTTTTGTTAGTCCGGGTCAAGTTTGATCAGTATCGGGAACGTGCTGTTTTCAGGTTATAAATGGAACTAAGATAAGCACGATAAATTTGCATTTTAAAGAAGTTGAAGTCACTGACGTCTACGAAAAATATTCAACATCGCAAATTTCGGGGACTCGGCTTGTAATACAGTTAATAGATCCTTAAAGAACGTCTTTATGCGATTAAAGGAACATTATGATACTTAAACGTTTTTGTTAGGAGTATACATCATTCTTCTATGAGTGGAATTCTTAACATTCACGAAAGTAGATACATTTATCAGTTGTTCGGTGTTTAATATGTAAAAATGTTTTTTTTATGTATTTGCTATTTACACCAAAATCGTTGACAATGCGTGAACTCGTTTGACAGACCGCTGTCAAAACTTGCGTCAACATTAAGACGACGCGGAGGGTATGCCCGCAAAGACATGACAGATAAAAAATAAAATCAAATAACACTTAAATGTGTCTACAGCCCATACAAATATACATAACTGCACACATATCTACATACATATTTATAAGAAAGTGTGCGTGGAGTTCACATGGCAATCGGCCTACTTGGTGGGTTTCTTTTCTATGCATGCGCACCCAAGTGCTATATGAAATGCCCCCAACTTGGTCTCATCCATACTCGTATAAGCGAGTATAGTCGCTTTTGTGTATGTATGTATTTATGTATTTTGTATGTATTCGTATGTATGCTTGCATGTACTTGTAGGCCTTTTGAGTTTAGAGACTACGGAGACTTTGGCGCGAGCACTCTTTATTCAAATTAGAAAGCAGAAAGCAGAAATTGTGCGCTTGAACCTAATGAATGTCAGCGGCATCATCGCGTTGGGGACTCAGCTGTGGGCTCGACATTAAATATGCCAACATACCAACTATTTCCATGTGCGTGTGTGTGTGTGTAATTAATGTGTGCATGTGGTTCAATTGACTTTGAATAGATGGTTCCGTTTAGATGTAAAGTGGCATACAATAACAGTAAATGCAATAAAGTGGCGTGTACGTTGGGTTCAGAACAAACCGAGATGTACATACATATGTATATACTGTGAGGGGGGCCGGCATTAACTCTCAGCCGAAGTCGGAAGTGCGCAAGCGCGCAACTGCAGTTCGCGGAAGATAGGCGCAGAATGACATACATATGTATATGTATATATGTGTGTGCTTATTGTATATATGTATAGTAGGGTATAGTTGTACATAATAAATTAGAGAACTATTAGAAAGCGAGTTGTCGCGATCAGGCCATTGACCGCAAGCAATAAATTGAAATACAGCGAGTTTTTTCGTGATCTTGCTCCTCTTCTATTGAATCATTGCTTTCCAGTGCAGTGCCTGCAATCTTCCACACAAAGTTATGCGCCTATTTGTTTATTTTTTAGCTGTGTGTGTGTGCGTTATTTTTAGTAAATACTCTATTAACGGCTTCATTTGATAACATTTGCCACTGTCTGACCTTTGCCCTGCGTTGAAATTGATTTTCGCTTTTCTTCTTCGCAGGCATATCTAAGCTCCCCCCTCTATAATATGATCGCCTAACAAATTCTTAGACTCATATATACACATACATACGTACATATATATTTATTAAATCAAATTCCATATTACTATTTCCAATAATTTATTGATTCATTACTCGTGTTTGACAGCGCGAGCATTTGGAATCGAACTGCTGGAGGCTACAATTTAGTGGCTTTTCATGGTGTGAGCGATTGATTCATTTCGTCTGAGTGTGTAGCTTTAATAAGAGAAGGACGTTTGAACTCGATTTATTGGTGGAGCTTGGTCTTTGAGTTGGTGCAGCGTAAGTTTTTATTGAAGTGAATTGCTTATTTTGACATATTCATGAGTAATAAATGGAATTTTTGTAATGTATTCATTTAAATGGCTGCGATTTTGTCACTCATTCAATTTCACAATAGTTCGTTTCGTTACTCTCATTCGTTATTTGACCGAGAAACCTAAAAAAAGTTGCCATATAAGCACAGATCAGCTGTTGGACTTTGACAATGACAATTTTATTGCAGTATTTTTGTGTGTAATTTTATTAAGTAACAATACAATTTTCATTCATAAATCTTTTGTTAGTGTTGAAGTGATTTCGTTCATGGCTACACACACATGCAAATGTATATATTAATTTAGGCATATATGTGGCTCACAGCACAACTCAGGTGATTTTGGAATTTGTTGTTATATCATATATGTCAAAAACAAAAGCATTAGTGTTAGTACATAAGTACTGTAGATTTTCAGTAGTACATATTAAAATTGCTATAGATTCCACAATCTCTGTCTCCTTGAATTAATATTGAGTATATTATATGTATAATCCCTATTCAAAAATTAAAATATTTGAACTTGTATGAATGGTACATTTAAACGTTTAAGTTTTTAAGCTATCAACCGAAGGACTGTCAAATTTTAGACAGCAGTTTTGCGATTAAAGGCTTAACGGGCGCACCTATTGTCAGTTATCAGATTAAAAAAATATATTTCATCAATTTGTTGAAAATTTTAGAGTTATATTAACATAGTAGCAGCCCGTCCAGGCATCGCACGGGGTAGACAATTATTTATTTTTGGAAATTTGGATATAAACCACTTTTTTTCACAAATATTTTTATTTGTATTCTTTGATGGTTTAAGTGGCGGGCACTTTTGAAAAATTAAAAAATTAAAAATAATAATAATCAAAAAATTAAAATAACAGTAATAAATAATGAATTCAGTCGTTTTACATATAAGTAAATAATAAATTATTAAATAAATCATATTAAATAATAATAATAATAATATTCTTTAAAAATTGGCGTATAAAAATATTATAAGTAAAAGTAATAATTACGAAAAAAAAAATAAAATGAAATAAAAATACTAATTATGTAAAATTAAAAAATAAAAATAATAATAATCAAAAAATTAAAATAACAGTAACAAATAATGAATTCAGTCGTTTTACATATATTTTTGCCACTGCACGTGCTCAATTCTGCTAAATAGCAGCGACAACGTCGAATGGGGCTCTGTTAGCCGCCAAATCGAACATCATACAGAATTCAATTTGCACTTTCTCTATACTTTACATTCTCTGGCCCGGCGCGCTTTTCAGAATGCATCGCAAACAACGGCCACGGCGCTATGGCGGTTTTGTTTACTTTTTGAATTTTTTAATTCGTAATATCTTTTAAAGGGAAAGTCCAATTTAAAAACTATTTTATAGGTAGTTAAATGGTCTTGACCATAAAATAATTTATTTGGATAAGGATTAATGTAAACACATAAATAGCATGGTTTGAATTTGGTTAGCATTTTCATTAATGTTTAAAATGAAAAAAGTTGTTGTAGTGACATAACTACAATAGTTGGACATATGCTACCGCGGAGTTTTTTGTAGACATTATGATGTTCTTCAATATTGTTGTACATTATTTTGTTCTATCGCTAATAGTTTCGGCAGCGCATTCAACGAAAGACATTTTAAGACTCATTTTTCTACTCCTTCGGTTACATTGTTCAAATTTTACCAAGGATCAATAATTTTTTTCAAAATGAAATGTAGCCTATGTCAAATTAGAAGAATGTAGCATTCTATTGGTGAAAGAATTTTTTAAATCGACCTAGTACTTTTTGAGCCTATTTATTACAAACATACAAACATACAAAAATAGGTACAAATTTTTCCTCTTTATAATATTAGTATAGATGTGCACATATTTTCAAAATACAACTAACAAAAAATATTTTTGTTTTTAAAAAAAGTTAAAAAAGAAACAATGCTTGAAAATCGTTGTGCTAGATAGTAGAGATCACATCATCGCTTGTGGATCGACTCAACATATTTAGGTTAATGTTTCGGGTATGAAACGTGTCAATGATAGACTCTTACCAAAATATATCATTACTTGTAATTTTATGAGTATGACACCAAAACTGTTCAAAAATTTAGGGAATATCACTGCAAAACTGAACCATCCCACCCAAGGATTTTAAATGGTGTATGGAAAATTGTATTAAACTTTGACATGTTTGTATTGACTCAGGAGTGTATTTTCAAGGCTATTTTTAGTTCGGGTCGAATTTGATCAGATGGTATGTGCATAACATAGGTGGACATTACAGAAAACCTCCCTTTGAGTTTTCTAGCTAAAAGGGTTGAGTTGTTTGTTTTATGTCAAATCTATGTGCTACTTAAATTGCTCGAAACATTTATCCAAAGATTTGATGTGTATATGTACGTACATTGTCTATTGCAAAGCCATCCTATTGCTTCCAATCGGAAACCCAAATGTAGGGATATCGCCATTAAGAGACCATATTGGCTGTCTAAAATATTATTCTCTGAGGCTTTTTACTCTGGGCTGTCGCTTAATAGATCATATAGGTTAGGTTAGGTTAATCTGGTAGGCCAATAAGCTACGCGTAGACCAGCTTTGCTCCTTTGTGGTAGCAGGTTGAGTTCAGTTTCTAGGTCCAAGAACAGTAGTCATACCGATACCTTCAGCTGTGTAAGATACCGTGGGGACCCCAGATGTTTACAGCGTAGTTTTGCCAATGCTGAAAACTGCACAAGAGATACTCTATTGTTTCCCTGGTTCCCTGCTTTAGATATTTCCTGCAGTCTTCTCGATCCGTTAGCCCCATCCTGCGGGCGTGTGTCGCCGCCAGACATTGTCCAGTTAGTATTCCCATCATGTCCCACAGTTACTTCTATCTGCCAATAGGAATTTTGTGTACTACCGATCTACCGTTTTGCATATGACTTTTGGAGTTTTGGACCCAGGTAGCTCGTTCCATCGGACTTTGATTTTCTTTATCATGCAATGCTGATCACGTTTTCGGATGTTAGCCGTACACCATTCTTGGCAATCTCGTCCACTATTTCATTGGCCTCGATACCTTTGTGACCTGGCACCCGGTAGAAGTGAAGTTGTTTGCTTCTGGCAAAAATTTCCACGCTGCCCTGCTTCCCACAAAACTTCTGAACGATATGCGATACGAGGTTATTGCGCTTGATTGCTGCTTGACTGTCTACGTAGATGTTGACTCTGGAATTGCCTGAAGGTGGATAAAAGGCCAGCTCCTCGGCTTTCGCAATAGTAAAGACCTCAGCTTGAAATATACTGCAGTAGTCCGGTAATTTAAAAGGTTACCTTATTCCTAACTCTGGGCAGTATGTTCTTGAACCAACTCCATCGTTCATTTTCGAGCCATGCGTTAGATGTTCAGAGTGTTACGCGTAGCTAACATACTTTTACGCCAGCCATCTTTCCCAGTTAAAAAGTGGAATCATGTAGTCGGTGTTTGCCCAACCGCCATTACTCATCGAGCTATGCCCGAAGGTTCTACACGTAAATTATCCTGCAGCCAGTAGTCGTCCCGCCAATGTTGATGATGCGCAGTTTTCAGCGAAGAGGTCTATAGGCGGCAGGTTTAGTACCAGTTCAAGAGCCGTCTTTGAAGTTGTTCTTAAAGCTCCTGTTATGCATAGTGTTGTGAGCCTATGAACCCTCTCCATTGGCTTCCGGTAGGTGGATTTCCATACGCCTGTCCACCATACTACCATGGAGCAGAATTGGTCCAATAGCTGTGCAGTACCAGTGCATGAGAAAGAGAGAGAGAGCCCCAGGCATTGCTAGTTTCTCTCACTCTTTCTTCCACGTTGTGCTTCGACAGCAATTTGCTGTCCAATGCCCTAAGGTACTTGGTGCGGTCTTTGAAAGAGAGTTATATAACTATATGTAATGATTCCACGACAGTGACGGTGTAATGAAACAAGGCATTGTCGTGAAATGAGGATTCTGTATAAGAGAATATTGCTGAAATTTGCTGTGGTTATATTTCTATGTATGCAATGACATGTGTCATGACGAGCCTATGAATGAACTTTAAGTTCGCTAATACTGCGCATCTAGACTTCACGTAACAATTACAAGCGTGATTAGCTTAATTAAAGCATTTTGGTTCGGACAGAAATTAACAATTTCGATTTTCATCTCAACCCTAATGAGCTTATATGTTGTTGTGAATGACAAAAATCCATTAAACTGTCAAAGTGGCCGGAATATATGGGCATGAAGAGAAAATTTATGTTTGTAGAATGTAAAAATGTTGCTGTTTGTGTTGTTTTCGGTTTAGTGAAATGTGTAATCTGTATTTTGGTGGGCCACTCTAATACCAACTATTGTTTTGCGGTGCACTCAAGCGATCGTATCTCCTGTTGGAGTGGGAAAAATTAATTTTTCGCAATTGTTTGAACAGTTGTCGAAGTGCGTATGTGTGTGTGTGGTGTGTACTCCACCATTAATGCCACCATGAATTTATGAATGCTAATGAAACGCTTTGCCATTAGAGGGTTGTGCCAATCACATCGACTGACTGGGAATTCCTGCAGCTGCGCCTGCTCGCATTAACCCCTGCGGATTAGAACACCCCGCACGAATAGAATCAAAACAAGTGCTAAAGCGCATGCGCGTGACATGCGACCAGTATACTGAAGGTGGAAAGTACAGTGCGCATCGGGAAAAATCAACGCTGGCACCAGCTTCAATCGAATATTTGCCACATACATACATACATATACATGTGTATGGCACATTGGAGGTGTAGGGTGGTTCGAGCGTTTTGTCAGTGCACAATGGCGCTAACGAAGCGCTAAAACTGAAGTGTAATCGCGAATAGTTAGTTCGATCCGCAACCCGTCGTGCCATGTAAGCGACTGGTGCTGTTGATTTCGCTGGTGACAGCGGTGGTGGTAGTGTTGTTTTTGCTGCTTTTAATGTTGTAGTGATTTCCACCAGGCGATTACATTACAACAGCAACCCCCAAATGTGGACAGTTTTTGGAACTTTTAATGGATGAGTAGTAGGCAGGTGCAACCAGCCACGCGCAGCACGTCGCCTAAGCAGACAGACATACTGACACATATACACGCAGGAAAACATTTACAAATGTACACACACACATTTGTAACGCGCGTTCAAACACCCCACGCTAGGGGGTGACTTACCAAAGCGCCTGCGCAGCGCAGCCGCAAAGCGCTTATTGCTACGCTGCGCCAGGCTTTTTACGCTTCTGTGCGAAGTGATTGAATGCGGGCGCTTGCCGATCAAGCAAGCTGCTAATGGTAATATACACCACTCACCCGGGAACTTATTTGCGGCACTTGAAAGTTGTGTTGTTGTTGTAAGAGCGCATGAGATGTACACAGATTTTACAAGCAAAACTATATAGAATATAAATTTTGTAAAATAAGTCGGCGTACGTGCGCGAGAGCTGATGAGCTGCTGCATGCTGTTTTGAAATGGTGAAATTTCAGCTTTCTTTTATTATTTAGTTTTTTTTTTGTTGGAAATTCGTACTGCGCAAGCATGCATAGTGTTTACTCAATGAAAAAACAAAGACTTTCAAACATCTAAAGTACAAATTTAGTTACAATGCAGACTCGGGTTATTGAATTGAAGCATAGCCCATCTTTAGCTACGTTTTGCTTTAATGATTGAGCGGATGTGCTCTTTTAATCATAACGGAAATATTAGACTGAACTTTGTATCGGGGAAGAGAAAGTATAGAAAACCATATTATTGTATAGACCATTCCTAAGTCTCATTAAACAAATAAAAGTTGATTAAAGAAGCGAGCTCGGTGGTCCGATGAAAAGAATCACATCTTCTTCTTCTTTAATGGCGTGGACACCACTTACGCATTTTTTGCCGAATTTACAACAGCACATCAGTCGTCCTTCCTTTTGGCTGTTGGGTGTCAATTGAAGATTCCAAATATAGCTAGGTCCTTCTCCAGCTGGTCTTTCCAACGGAGTGGAGGTCTTTCTATTCCTCTGCTCCCCCGGCGGGTACTGCGTCGAATACGCTTAGAGCTGGAAGGTTTTCACTCATTCCAACGACATGACCTAGATGGTAGCCGCTCTCTCTTTTAATTCGCTGAACTATCTCAATGTCGTCGTTTGTCTTGTACAGCTCTTCTTTCCATCGACTGCGGTATTCGCCGTTTCCAATACGCAAAGGGCCATAAATCTTCCGCAAAACCTTTCTTTCAAGAACTCCTAAGGCCGATTCATCAAATGATGTCATCGTACATACTTCCGCACCATACAGCAGGACGGGAGCAATGAGGGACTTGTCAAGTTTGGTCTTTGTTCGTCGAGGGAGGACTTTACTTCTCAATTCCCTACTCCGTCCGTAGTAGTACCTGTTGGCAAGAGTTATTCTGCGTTGGATTTCGCGGCTGACATTATTGTTGGTCCCAGGATAAAAGACATTATCTACGGCTTCGAAGTTATGCCTGTCAACAGTGACGTGGGACCCAAGTCGCGAGTGCGATGACTGTTCGTTTGAAGGCAGGAGATATTTCGTCTTGCCCGCTCACTTCCAGACCGATTTGCTTCGCTTCTTTGTCCAACTTGGAGAACTAACAGCGCGGTTGCTATGGCCAATGATATCGTTGTCATCGGCGTATGCCAGCAGCTATTCAGATCTGCAGCTCGAATAATTTTCTCCAGGAGTAGATTGAAAAAGTCGCACGATAGAGAGTCGCCCGTCTGAAACCCCGTTTTTTATCGAACGGCGCGGAGCGGCCTTTCCCGATCCTAACGGATCTTTTAGTATTACTCAACGTCAGTTTACACAGCCGTATTAGTTTTACGGGGACACCAAAAAGTAGCTCCGATGAGTAGGAATCACTTAGTTTCAGTGGATCTATTTGTGGACTATAACTGTAATTTATGAAAACTACTTGGGTTATATTGGATTGGAATATAACATTTGTATGCACTACGACTAGCGGTCTTGTTTTGGATTGTTCTTGATATCAGAGAGATGGGCCCTTCATGCTTGGAACTTGGAAATCCGGGAACTTTACTCATTCTTCTTCATATAATGGCTACACATTCAAGACGCGGGTGCTCCATGGTTACTGGGGGTTTATTGTCGCAGAAAGCACTCTGAAGACACTATGTTTTGTTATTTCGTTATTGGAATTAATATATGTTGTTAACTCGGCTATAACCACGTAAGCGGTGTCTACGCCGGTAAAGAAGAAAAAATCTACGGGAGACATGCCATACCCAATTTTTTTTTCCAAAAACTTATTTACTAAATCCGAATCTTGGTGTGAATCTAAGTGAATCTAATATAATAGCCGGGAATGGCGGATCCACTTTTTTTTAGAGTTACCTCTGTAAACTTTTGTTTTGTCAATAAAGTTGCAATCATTGGCCTGAAATAAGATTCGCTTGACATTTTTTCGATGTTGTCAGAAGCCTTGATATTAAGTAAAGTTTTCACCGGACGGCGCGCACTCATTAGGTTCTTTAGATGTAAAAATGTTCCTTCAGGTGCCAGACTTCGCATTGCCTTCTTCTATACCTTAGCTAAATAGAATTCAATAATTGATGACATCTTTCGAAAGACATAATGCAAAAGCGGTATATAATATACTTTTCGTGCAGAAAATTTTCCGACCGAGTGAGCCGAGCTTTTTAACGACCGTTTTCACGACAGTTGAGTCTAAGTAATCGGAAAGGACCCGGTTTTTAGCCAGCGAAGGACTGTTAACGCGGCACCATTCCACGAAATTACTTCAGAAATGTTTGCTGCCGCTACAGCAACAGTCTTTTAACAAGCTTAACTACCCAAGCCTCCCAGCAGCTAAGTGGGTTGGGTATGTGAATACCGCGTTAGGCGAATCAAAAGTGTAATCGTTCATAAGTTGAAAATGTGAAAATTGCAAATTTATTTGTGACAAGAAAAAGCTTCAGATGAAATACATCAGGTCATCGACTTCAGAACAAACAGATTTGGCAGACTTAAGACTTGTGTTTAGGGATGCCCCAATTCTCCTCCATCTGCGTGAAATTGTTTGTTCATAGCAATTAATGCTGTAACGCAGATGGACGTAAGGCGCTTCAGTTAACGGGAGTACGAAACCAGTAGCAGCTGCCAAGCTGGCGCTACACACACCTAGGCGCAAAGATATAAAACCTTAATCTGCGCCAATTATTGTCAACTTATGGATTTTACTTAAGAACAAACAGAAATTGTGTATAATAATGGAAGAGAAGCGAATTTTATGTAATCATCTGTCGTAGTGGCGCTAAGAAACTCTCCTTCGTCATTCCTTGCTTGTTGTTGTTTGTCGATGCTGCTGCAGCGAAATGTACCCTTAAAAGTGTGAAGACGTCCAATAATGCGGGCTGTCCGAAAATCAACAAAATTCAAGTCATAAAAAAACACAAAAACAAAAACAAGAAATAAATGTTGAAAATAGGAAAAATCAACTTCGAGAGACTTGGCAACACGCTTCGTTGCATCACGGCTGGTTGCCGGTGGTGCAAGCGCAGATTGTTTTGTGGTTCCTGACACAAATCAATGACAGCGTCACTGCACACAGACAACGCGCAGACTCACACGCACACACATAGATACAGTCTTAAGGGCAAACAGTAGCGGTTCATTGCAAAGGTATGCAATTCTTACGCAATGCACGAGAGGACATAAGAATTGGTGCTTGCCAAATTTATAATTATTTATTTGACACATGCAATGAAATTCCTTAATGCGAAATCGAAGACATCGCCGCAGTATGTGTAGATGTGTGTGTCACGTGTGTGCGGAGGGATATCCCACAAATGCATTGCTTGCACAAGGCTTCATTAAGGACTTGAGCAGCAATAATGCTTGCTCTTGTTGTTATTTTATTGGTGTTGTTGTTGTTGCTGCTGCTAAGGGATGAATGCCCTGCTATCGGGAGTTCCCCCTTCAAGCAAAATGCGCACAATCGGAGAAGAATTTGTGCAAGCTAATGTTGTTGTTGCCATTGTTTTTGCAATTTTGTTGGCAAGCGCATAAGAAGCGCCACAAATGCATTCTTCGCTATGCCGTCTGTCCGTGCGTTTGTCCGTCCGTCCGTACGTTCGTTGATTCCTTCATTCGCTCCTTGCGGGCTGTCACCTGGCCGCGATGGCGCGCGCTCTACTCCTTGCGGCTGCTGGCTGCTGCTGCCACCGCCGTTGTCGCTCACCAGGGCTTCCCTACTTCCCTACTCGCCAGCCGCTGCACTTTTGCGCCTTTGCAAAAAGCAGAGCAAAGCAAGGCAGCGCAAAATACAATTTCATCCCCTTTACCGGCGTATATAGCACGTACCAAAAAAAGTCTCGCAATGTGCAATGTCTTGCCACGGTCTTGCAAGCAACTGTTACCGGGGTGGCAATGCCACACACGCAAATACAAAAGACAGTCTTTGAGAAATGGCAAAGAAACCGTAGCAAAGCGCAAAGAATTAATATTTGGCTCGTTCCATGCATTTCAAAGCGGTGCGGCGGGCGAAATGGCATGAAAAGTGTTATTGGTGTTGATTAGACTGATTACAACAACAGCGCCGTAGTCGTTGTCGTAGCAGCGCGCAGTTCGCTAAGCAAACGTCACTACAGCTGTCTTTGCCGCAGTGCACGCGCTATCAGCTGAGCGGTTGTTGTTGTTGTTATTATTATCGAACAGCTAAATTTATTAGTGTTGCTATTGTTTTTGTATTTATTGATCTATTTATTGAATTGATTATAGGTTGGTAGTGTGTCGGCGAATGCAGCGCCTTGGCACGGACCAACAGCTGGCCCATATTTTGCGTCAGCTTCAATTGAATTTACAATCAATGAATATTGATTTGGCGCTTTGACTTTGGCTTTCGACTTCCCCCAATGCGTGTGCACTTAGAGGATCCAATGCAGAAGTCCTCAAATGGCGACTAGGTCCGCCAACACACACTTACACGAATTTATGCGTTTGGCAATTCAAGGTCATAGACAAAGAACCGTCTGCCTTCGGCTTACAGGTGAGTCGCGACGTTTGCTATAGAAAAGTGGAGTTTCAATTGAAAATCGTTTACACTTTCGCTTTCATTCGGTATCAATAAAGTATTGAAAATATTGTTATTGTGTTTCGTCGGCCGCATAATTTTGTTATTGACATTTGTACTACTTGTGGCAATTAACGGTGCATTCCTGTTGAGTGCTTTAACAGAATCATCGGCATTAGCATAAAGTGTGTAGTATTAGCCTTAAGAAGCCTGCGAAGCTTTGAACTGGTTAACTGAAGTCCATACGAAAGTGAAATTAGTGATTCGAAACAGCTGTTTGAGCAGCTGATGAGTAAATACATGACGGTTAAAATGTTGGAAACATAATCATTGCTGTAAAAATAACTCTAAACCCTGGAAAACTAGAGAAAAAATGTTAAGAATAAAGAAGTGAATACTAGCCAGATCTTTGTGAATTTCAACTTCCACTATAAAAAAATCAGTTATAGGAATCTCACATTAGCTGTGTGTGTCGTGCGAGCTCAGAATATTTTGATCCAAGAAACAATGCAAGGCAAATCCTGGAGACACCTCGAAGAAAAAAGGTTTGTTATGATTTGGTCGTAATTAAGTTCCTCCTATATTTTAAAGATAATAATTTTGTTTTGTTTTGTTGGATTTCAACGTAGTTCTCTGCCATGAAAGTATGAGTCAATCGACCCGTTCTAAAATTTGCTAAATAAGTCAAGTCATCTTAGCGTTTCGTAAGAGCTAAAGATTTGTACTGTTTTAAACAAGCTACAATAGAAGGAAAACACCTCGAGAGATACGGCTTTGAAGAAGAAAGAGTTGCTAAGATTTTGTTGCAATCAAGATTCCTACGTGGATCTCTTAAATAAAAAATGGGAGCCCATCAACCCGTCATAAAATTTGTGACCGATCTTCGGCTTCTAAGCATTCGTAATATAAAGGATTTGAAAAGCTTTGAACCGATTTAAGAAATCGTTAGATTTATTGGTCTTTGTTAGTAATATATTTGGAAGTTCAACGACGGGTATTAAAAATATTGCTCTGGGCGACGATAAGTTCGAACTCATTAAAATTTTGTGAAGAGATTAGAATTAGATGTAAACTTGTCCAGGAATATTTTCCACAGTGTGTGGGGTTTATGGAGAGAGTAAAACAGATTCCACTGATTTATATTAAAGAAATAAGGTTCCCGGTGAGTGGGCTCGAGGAAGTAAACTCATTAGTTATTGGTCTCTTCTTCTTTAATAGCGTCGACCCCGCCATTGCGGTTATAGCCGAGTTTACAAAAGCACGTCAATCTTTCTTCCTTTTCGCTCTTTGGCACTAATTCGAGATATCAAGTGTAGCTTCGGATCAAGTGTACCACCGGATCTCTTCATCGGAGTGTAGGTCTCTTCCACTGCTTTCTCCGATGGGTACTGAATCGAAAACCTTCAAAGCTGAAGTATTCTGTTCCATTCGGACAATATGACCTAGCCAGCGCAGTCGCTGTCTCTTGATTCGCTGAGCTATGTCAATGTCGTCGTATATTTCGCACAGCTCATCGACTGCGGCCGTTGGCAATGCGCAAAGAACCACAAATCTTCTGCAGAACCTTTCTCTAGAAAACTCTTAACGCCGACTCATCAGTTGTTTTTATCGTCCATGCTTCTGCACCATGTAGCAGGACGGGTATGATGCGTGACTTTTAGAATTTGGTCTTTGTTTCGCGAGAGAGGACTTATTGGACTCACATTCGTTTAATAGTCCTCAAGTATGGAGCAAGAAGGTACTTAGCTTCCCATAGTATTTACTAATTAAAAATTATGTGTTTCCAAGAAAATAGTTCTTGAAGATGTAGAAAAACTGGACCAATTTAAGAAATTATGCCAGAATATGGACTTCAATGTGGCTATGCTTGAATCAAGTGTTCCAGAGGCTCAGAAAATACTGTTTGCACAGAATTTAGTTGTGCTGGGTGTATTCAAAATGTATTTTTTTGTAATTTTTATGTATGTGGTATTCAGATTAGTTCTCCGGCTGTCGATTTATGTCATCTTCGGTATATTTTTTGAAAAAATATGGGTCGATGATTCCATTGGTTCACAAACCTGACCAAACTGTTGTTTTTTCTAGATGAAATGACAACTCTTGAATCGCTTCAGGATGCTGTTCATTCCAAACGCTTCAATTTGGCTTGTTTACATACCCATTGGCCAGAAGTGGGCATCATAGCTGTACAAAGTTTGGCTGAAAACGTCGGCTCTTCTTGGAATTTTCAAGAGCTCATACAGAGAAGCGGTGTTGTTTGGGAAGGTTAAGCGGCATCACTTCTTGCACAAACTATATTTTTTATGCTTTGATTTGAAGATCCCGAAGTAAAATGCGCCATGTCTTTCGGCGAAAAGGCTATTGAAAAAAGAAACTATACTTGGATCACCCATTATAAACAAAAGGGTTTTCTTAAGCTTCAAAATCGTCACCAACAACAAGGTGCGATTCAGCGTAACTTTCGTATTTGAATTCGAATACATTTATACAGACATAGACAATATTGAAACTGTGTTCTTCGCGCTATTTCTATACATGACCTAACCTAACAACTAGCCTTAACATGTATTTTTACTATTCAACGCTATTTATTCGTCATCTTCTCTCCGAAAGAAACACGTAAATCAAGTTTTCTTTGTGCGCAAAGTGAATTCGGCTTGTACCTCATAAGTCTGCTTCTTCTCCTAACTTTTTTGCAGTGATTTTTGCAAAAGTGGCTCTTGCAGACACAACAACTATCAAGAAGCTTATGAGCATAGTGTAACTTACAATAGCACAAAACAAAGGAAAAATACTACATGTGTCTTAGTTCTCGCTTTTGTCCTTCACCTCAAGCCATGAAGCGCAACATCGTTCACCGGCCGTACTAGACTTTGGTTCATGGCTCGCGCCAAATCGAAGCGCATATGCCGCTGTCGGTGGCAATTGGAAGCGCCTGCGCGCTGTCTGCAGCCGAACTCGACGTTTCTACTCGGGCGAATATACCTATTTGACGGCATATCAGTCCGTCAGGCACCGTAGGTGCAGAGCGTAGTGCACAAACCCCAGTTTCTTCAAGTAGTGTTCGTCATTGTCGTCAACTTAGAAGTTCTTTGGGGTGCGATATCGTCTACAACACCAGCGCTGCCACTACTGCCAGCTGTGCATTTCTTGATGTTGAAAGAAGCGCAGGTTTTGTTTCCTTCCTTCCTTTTCTTCCTATTGCATTTACTTCAATTATTTTATCCTTAGGAAGAAGTTGTATGATATGAATGTGTGAGTTCGGGCGCGCGCGCGTAAATGAATTCGACTGCAAGAACACCCTAGCGAAAACACCACTGCACACACACCAAGCTGTGCGCCACCCTAAGTCCATTTCAGACGTTTGTAAATTGCCGTTGTATGCAGTCTGGTAAGGCACCATCAGCCTACCCTAATCGACCCTACCTAATTGTAGCTCAATAACAACATGCAGCGATCTTGATTCACTAAGTCCATGTGTGCACGCACACAAACTTACCACACTCACTTCTATATTTGAAGGTTAGTTTTAGTTGTGTGGATTTGTTCGTCTGCCGTGGAGAAGATATGCTGTAGTGTTGGCAGCGCCCTGGCCTGGAGGGAGGGAAGTTTGATACACTGTTATACATTGCTTCCTCAAATCCACCTACCCTCTCCTTGTCCTCGTGTAAACGTCTTCAAATCAATATTCTTGCGCTCAAGTTGTGTGCTTGCATGCTGAAGTTGTAGTGAAGCGAAAATCGATGGCAATGACCTCAATGTTGCTCACCACAATCCCCGAGGGAAGTTTAGGCATAAATAATTCATGGTTGTTGTCATTGCGTATAGACTCCTCAGTGAGAATACCAGGTAGTGGTGGTCTAAGCGAACGCCCCAATCGGTATAGATTTAGGATTTTCTTGAAGATAAGTGTTTGAGTATTCTTTTTTCATGATGTTTATTATTTCTATTCCATTTCGACAAGATTTATCTTCACATATTTGCGCTCACAGCTTATAGTAAAGAGACGTATGGACTAGTAACTTCTCTATTTATTGCCCAACTGGATCCAAGGATCCTACGGATTTTAAACGACTTCGAAAGCAAAATGCCGATCATAACATATTTAAATAATTCTGAGAATTCTACTTGTCATAAACAAAATATGAATCTGTTGTTAAAGGCAAACGGAAGAGGCCATCGATTACGAGGCTCGAGGCTAATTTGCTTCTAATAGTACCATTAACCAGTTTATATCTGCTGAAGATTGGTCTCTTGGTCGACGAAAGTAGAATAGAAATTATACAATATAATAAAGTTTTTGCTTTTTAGAGAAGTGTGTCCTTTCTGAAGATTTCTGGAGCTTTACGTCGTAGGGACTAACTTAATAAGTAAAATGCTTTATATGGGACCGGGGAATATGCACGAGATAGTCGGGGTACGATTCATATTGTTCTCAAGAGTGACCGCTAGAGGAAGAGTTATAAAAAGCACTCGCAAGAAACGAACCATTTGTAAGTATAACGCGGTCACGCCGGACGCCATTCAATAAGAGCCCTACAAAAACGGTTTGGGTTATCAATGAAATTCTGTTTTACTATGAAAGACATTCGATGCCATTATGTATGGAATTCGATTTATTTAGCATGGTCACCACGGGCACGCTTGCAGAGGTCCAGATGTTGAACCCAATTTTCGACGATTTTCAAGCAATTCACGTTCGATATTCGTATGAAGTTCATCAATCGTCGCTGGCTTGTTGGCATAGACCATAGACTTGACATGGTCTCACAGAAAATAGTCTAACGGCTTCAAATCGCACGGCCGAGGCGGCCGATTAACTGGGTCATTTCGTGAGATAACCCGTTCACCAAACTTAGTTTTCAATAAATCGATTGTGACATTCGTTGGGTGGCTTGTGGCGCCGTCCTGTTGGAACCACATACTATTCAAATCCATATTATCCATTACGGGCCAAAAATATTCAGTTATCATTGAGCGGTATAGATTCTCATTCACAGTAACGTGCCGGTCATTATGCCGTAATTTTTTCGGGATGCAATGTTTACTCTTGGACTACGTTTCGATTGCTGCCTGACCAATAACACAAATTTTGCTTATTGATAAAGCCATTCAGCCTGATTTTTAGTTGAAAATCTTGTTAAGATGTAGGCCAAGATCTTTTAGTAAAGTTCGCCACAATGACGTCACACTGATGCCCAACGCTTGAGAACGACGTGTGAGGGACTGATTTGTTTTGATTGAATCGTTACCGGCAGCAATATTCTCGACACTACGGGCACTTCTTTGTCTCACTGGCACAGGAACAATTTATACTGGTTCTGTGGATTAAAATTTTCTACTAGTCGCTCAATTGTTGATCTGACACGATCAGGATGACCATAAATTGGACGTTTAGGCCGCTAAATCCGAATTTCGGTAGTAAATTTTAATAATTTTGACTCGTTGTTGGATCGTACCATATACTCGTATCTTTCCATGATGAAAAGGCAAACCTTACTGAAGAGAAATGTCAAAAGAGCAGAAAAAAGTATGGCGTCGTTTGCAATCCCTACCGATATACTTTTTAGGGCCCTTATTGAAAAACTCGTTATATGCAGAATGTAATTCTGCATGGTTTATTCGAATTTCGAGAAGAAACTCAAACCAGACCTTTTCAGTAGGTGCAGAATTAGCTAGCAGGATATTGTATGAGTATTTTCGAAAGTGATGCTTAAAGCTCTTGACTATAGGTCTTGCTGAAACAAGTGTCGGTAGAGTTGACATCAATTTTGAATTTTTATTTAGGGTCTGAAATTTCGTCACTCATCTTTATGGCCCCTTGGATGATGGAAGGCTAGACGAAACATTTTCTTGTTATTTATCCATAAGAATTCTAACATCGTCTATATTAATTATTAAATCACATCTGGACTCCTACGTCCAGTTGTCAAAAATGGTCGCCATATACAATAGGGATGAAAGTGGAGCTCTATCGATAGAAGAAGCGAAAAAAGTCTGAAACTTTGAAACTTACGCCACCAACTCTGGAGGTTATAGGAATACATAGGAGATCTATCACCATAGAACTATTGCAAGTCCAACGTGTTACTAGCCGTTTCGGCGAGCTCGAACGAACGCATTAGAACTGTGATTTGACACTATTAGATTTTTTTGAGTCTGAGTTAAACAAAAAGTTTGAAGCTTCTTCTCTCATATGCGAAAACCCCAAAAATCTCAAAAATGTTATTACAAAAATGATCTGAAGTATCATATACATACATACATATATAAGTATGTATGATTGCAAGTTTGTGGCAGATAAGTGAAGTAACCCAGAGTATGTCGTTGAAGCGTTCAAGTTGACGTCAATTAACGCTTAATGCGGCAAAATTGGATGCAGAAATATTTCATAGGAGTAATACACTTGCCACCACTGCTGCATGAATGGAGCCAATGAGAAAGTAAAGAGATGAATGAATGCAGGCTCGGCCTTAAAACAAACATTTAAGAGTTGGATAAGCAGACAAACAAAGCAAACGAGGGATAGGCGTATTTCAGGAACATACACACACACATAAACATACATATATTTGTATGTATATGTAGCTTAATGACCAGCGCAGTGTGGGACGAGAGGGGCAGTGCGTTGCTAAATTTGCAGCGGCGATGGAGTTAAATCAAATTGACTGTTGCAAGCGGAAATGAACAATGACAAAAACCAATTAGTAATCCTACGCCCCTTTTCCCACCGAAGGAGTGCGGTACTACAGCACATTCACATACATACATACATATATATGCGCTTATTAGTAAATATATGTAGCCGGGTAAAAACAAAAAAAAGCGCTGAAAATTCACAATTGTCCAGACAACTGAATAAATGGATTTGGAGCACGGCGCGTCGCTGATGGGCAATGTAAGACAATATTTAGTGCCAAGTGCCGAGCGAAGCAGCGCAAAACTCCGCGTCTGTGAAGTTAAGTTGTGAATGCAGGCACTTACATACTTCTAGCCGCACTTAAGTTGAGCAAATAATGCGCGCGAAGTGTTTGTGTGTATGTGTTTCCTGCTAAGCTTGCGAATTTAGTATTTACTTACTTAAGGCGAGCGCGCCGCAACTGTGATGTAATGAGACGAGCGCGCTCGCCTTGCTTCCCTTCCAGCCTACGTTTGCTTATGCGCCAACATGGTTGACTAAAGCGCGCCGCGGCGCTTTGACTACATCGCCCTTAACCGCTGAAGCTGAGCTGCGCGGCGCGGTCGTCAGCGTCGTTACGTGGGCAGGCCGCCGCCAGAGGTGTGGAGCGCAGTGGGCAGCAGAAGGATTGTGTTTACTTCACGATCACACCAACTCACTGTTTTGCTTGTGTGTTTCGTGTTGTTGTTTTTGTTTTGCCATTGCATATTTTGATACGGTCTTTTAACACTTGCAACCGCTGCTGCAGGCAACAATGCTCAATGACTTGTTGCGGCTTCGGATTCTCAAAGAAATTCGTCGGAATTCGCTTGATCGCTTACAGTTGCAATCAATGTATGGATGCGCGTATGTGTGTGTGCTGCGCAGGAGTTTTGAGTTGATCTTTTTGTGAGCGCGCGCATGTGTTTGTGTGCATGTGCGCGTGAGTTCTCCAAGCAGTGGGTAGTGTGCTGTGCCGCGCCAGGCCTCCACACGAGTATTGTCTTAAATTGTTTGTTATTATTTCTTGGATGACGGCGACGGCGGCGGTGTTGCCTTGTAGCGGCTACAATTTTTGCAGAGCAACAAAAAATGTTGTTGATTATTGTTGTCTGCTGACGCGGCTACAAACATTGCTGGCGACCACTTGCCGCCGTCCGCTGTCGATGGCATCGCCTTGTTGCCAATGACTTCTCAACTTCCATTCCATTTCAATTACAAATGAAAATAAACCGAGACACTGTGTGTGTTTTTGTTGTTGCTGCTGTTGGCACTGTTGTTGTAAACTATATGTATATTAAGCAGTTGTGTGTAATTGCCTTGGTTGTTTATTTGTTGCATTTAAGCCTTTGCTGGCTGTCCTGTTTGTGTGCTGTCTGCGTCTTCAACTTCACTTTGCCGCTGTTTATTATTGTACACTCTGGCATCCTTCGGCTCTGCCATTCTGCGAACTTTTTACTTGCTTTGCACTAAATATGAAAATATCGCAATCGTGAAATTCAAACGCCCAATTATCTTTCACATTTAGCATTTCTCCATTTCGCGTTCCGCATTTCAATTGTTGTCGCCCAAATATTTCGGGTTAATTATTTACTTTTATCGCTGCGAAATTAATTGACATTTGTACGACTTCTTTTCGCGTTGCGCTTTTGATCTTCAAATTCAGATCGCATTAAAATAGAGTGGGAAATTAAAATTATTCTCCTTTTTTTGAACTACCTTCTGGTTTCCGCATTTAATTCGTGTTTTTTCTACAAATAGAAAGGCATTAAGTATACAAACTCGAATGTGTGGTTTAAAGTAATTAAAATCAACATATTTAGGTTATGTTACGCTTGGTGCAATTTCCAAATACTCAGGTTCAATGCTCCATTCGATATTCGATATATTTCGATGTTACTTTTTTAAAGAATTACCACTGGTAACTGACGAATGACACGCGTGATGTTTTCCTCCAAGACCTGAATCGAAGCGGGATTGTTCGCAGAGATTTTAGACTTTACATATGCCCATAAAAAACGTCTAACGGTGTGGTATCACACGATCTTGGTGGTCAATCGACCGGTCCAAAACGTGAAATTAACTGCTCACCAAAGTATTCTCTAAATAAATCCACTGATTGATGCGTTGTGTGGGAAGTGGCGCTGCCTTGTGGAAACCAAATGTCGCCAAGATCACGAGCTTCAATTTCAGGCATCAAATAGTCGGTTATCATGGCGCGATAACGGTCGCCAATTGAAGTTTACGTTCTCACCGCCATCATTTTTGAAGAAATATGGACAAACACCAAAACGGTTTTTTTATTGAGCCGGAAATGGGCCTCATCGCTTTACAAAATTTGGCTCGCAAATGTCGGATCTTCTTGGAACCTTTCAGGAGCTCATAGAGCGAAGCGATGTCGCTTGAAAAGGTCGAGCGGATACAGTTCTTGCACAAGCTGTATTTTTTACGCTCTCAATTTAAGATCTCGACGTAAAATGTCCCAAGTCATTCCATATGTCAGTCTGAGTTGCTGCGAACGGCGCCGAATCGACACTCAAAGATCACCGTGTACCCTATCAACTACGGCTGTTGCGAATAGTACGCTCAGTACGCCGATTATGCCGACTAAGTATTAAATCCCGCACGCGATGGTTCGTATCATTATTTGGAATCATTTGAAAATGTTCTCGTAAGTCTGCTCATTATGAAACCAAAGTTAGTGTAAATCAAGAATCATCTTCTAAAAAGCAGTTTTGAAAAAAATATTGTCTTATTGAAAACCAGCCGTCTTAAAAACATCTTTTACTAATCTTAGAGAAAGCTATAGTAACTGTTAGTTCATATACATATGTATGTGTTGAATATTATGTTCTTTGAGAAGCTTCTCTACATGTTTAAGCAAAAATCCAATATTTCGTAAGTATTACTTTAATATTACTTCATTTTTGACAGATACCCTGTCACTCTGTAAGATGATTTCTTCTACATACTTCTGCTCGAAATGAATGCCTACCGTGGCAGTTATCCTGCCTTCAGGGGTTACATGGGTTTCACAGTTTCAAAAAACCGATTTTGTCTTATTAAATTCTATAACATCTCTAGAATATCGTCCTAAATTTCCAAGTTGATCCGACTAATAATGTCAGAGATACAACCTTGAGCACCTGTGCGCTCGAGGCTAGCTAGGCTAGCTGGCGCCGTCTTTAAACGCGTTTTTCTCAAAACTATGTTTTCAAAGTCGGTTGTCAAGATTTCTCACGAACTACTCAACCGATCTTGATCGAGATATCATTTGCAAGGTCTTGAACGAAGGATTTTTTTTTTAATTACAACTATTAAAAAAAAAATGTCGAGAAATTTTCATCAAAATTTGCATTTTCTTATAAAAACGTCTGCCAAAAATCCAATTTTCATTTTTTTCTCTCGTCCAATACCTAGTTTATTGTCTTTACTAAAACACGTATTTTTTATTTTTATTTCAAATGATCCTGAAAGAAGTTCTGCTGACAACGCGGATGCACCTTTTTTCCGAGGGACTGCTGGAAATGGCGTCGTAATGACTGCCATTTTGATATTTTTTTTTTTTGAAAATTTTACAAAATGTTTATTAAATATGAGTCTTTTAAATAAAAAAAATTTCATTAAAATATTTCATTTTTTATATGTAAAAAAATTATTGAAAAAAGACCGTTTTTTGGCCGAGGAAACCCATGTAACCCCTTCAGGTGTGTACCGACGAGAATAAGACTGTCGTGACCGAAAGTGAGCCAGTTCTTAAAAATCACTTAGCAATTATTTCGTTATCGATCATTTATCACTTTTGCCTTTGCATTTCGGAAACCATTTTATACTCATACCGGTCCTGAGTATTATTTCAAATGCTTAGCTCTGTTTTTTTTTACTTTTATGTTTTAAAGTTCTCAAAACAGAATTCCGTTGACTTTTTGTATGAATAAAAGCATACAATTTCTAGCGAAGAAATTTGAACTTATGAAAAGCCCAACTTAGTTTGAAGAAAATCGCTTTTTGTGGCATTTAACTAGGTTGGGGAACATTCTCCATGGTCTTTGTTAATATTTGTTTTTCAGATATGGCATGAGACCGTTGGAAGATTAAAAAGAGTCTTAATTCCCTCCGTAGAATTATATTTTTTGTTCTGTTTGGAACAATAATTGACAACAAACATAAAAATTCTTTCTGCCAAAAGCAAATAATAGAAACGAATGAGAGTTTCTATTCGATATTTTCGTTCCTTCATAGTATTGCCTCTACAACAAAAATAAAAAATAAAATATTTTGAATATCCTGATGACCCTCTCTCGTAGTTACCGATCTTATGTATATCTTATGGGTAGTACGACATTTGATTTGATTAGTAATCGTGGAATACCATGAAACAATGTCTTGTACAAATCGTCATCTATAAAGCAAAACGACGTACCGTCAAAAAAAAAATGAAAATCGTTGTCAGATATAATAACCAATATATAACCATTTTATAATGAAAACTTTGATTTAGTTTCAATATGAGTGTATGATAACCAATATATAACCATTTTATAACCAAAACTCAAATTTTGTTTCAAAATTAGTGGATTCTATCCTTCGTCTGTAAATTTATAAAAAGTAATGTTACTTTATTTTGCATTTTAGGGGACGATCTTTCGATTTGAACCAAACTCTACTGGCCAGATACATTAAGGTAACAAAGCTGAGGAATATTTTTTTTGATATTTTGACTTCGAACTTTGCTCAGAAGTACAATTTACATACATACATAATGACAAGTTGCAATAATAACACTGAAAAATGCAAATGTTGCACAGGTGTTTTTAAGGAAACCCTATTTCAATTTGCTGCGAATATTGAAGCTATATTTTCCTCCCTTAAATATTTTGCAAATTTGCACCAGAAATCGATCATGTCAGGGGGTGTAGCTATAATGAATGCATTTTGATTATTGACAGTTTGACAGACAAGTACTTTCCATTAAAAAGATATAAATACATACATATGTTCGTATGCTACTATGTACGTACATATGTATAGGAGAGTGATTGATTTGGCAAAATTTTACGAAATTCTATACTTTTTCGACTGTACGAGCACAATAATGCACAATGAGGTTGTTGACGTTTGGCACAAGCAAACTGTCAAAAGTGTGCCACACATCGAATTCCTAATTCACACATGTCTACGTACATATGTACATCATTACATACACGCAAGCAAATACGTTTATAAAGCATTTTACACATATGTAATTGCATGCACACACACATACTACACATACTCATACAAAAGTAGTTCCTAATGCTTTCAATTCAATAAATTCAATTTCAAGTATTTGTTTATTTGAATTTGTTGCCGTAAGGCACACATATCGATTTTCGACCTCGAAACGTTACTTAGAACTCGATTGTGAAAAGGGTCGCCGAAAGACCGTTATGGTCGCTGCCCAAAAGGGTGAGTCACCAGCGCCGAACGCTAGTAGGGGTGCAACGAGGTCGCCACCACCACAACCAATGCCACCAACGCACGAACTTGACAGCAATAGCAACAACTACAAAAATAAAAGCAATTGATGTGGCATCAAAAAGCCACCTTTTACTTTTCAATAACGAAAGTGCTGCCGCTGCTGAGGGTGGACGATCAGCAAACAACTGGTGCGGCGACGCCGGCGCAGTCGGTACCACCGCCACCGCATAAGTCTAGTTGTGCAAGTCGCGCCTTTTCCAACAAATTGCAGCCATACAATTCGCTACAGCCTGCAAAGTCAACCCCATGCAACTAAATTTAGATCAACAACAACAACAATAACGAAATGTGAACCATTTAGACTGTCTGCGTGCGTGGCATATGAATATTAATTTCATGGCATTATGAAGAGGGGGAGAGAAGCTAACAAGTCATGCCTTAAACTGCCAGCATACACACAGATACATATATGTACATATGTATGACGTGTGCATAACCAAGAAAGGCGAAACTTCCATGTGCAGCCTTGAACGTTAGTGCCTTATGGCGTTACGCTATTTCTCGCAAGGCGCATGCGTGTGTGTCACTTTGCCAGTCGACCAGCCAGCCAGCAAGTCCAGCATAACTAAGCAATGTGCTTTGGCGCAGTCGTGCGTGGTTGCGCTGGCCATCTGGTGGAACCGTTAAAAAGTTATGGCGGCATTGCTCAATACGCTACAAACATATACACACATACAGTTGCATACACACTGACAAATTTAATTTAATGCTGATTAATTTCAAGGATAATATTTGTTACAAATTGCTAAGTGGCTTACGAAACGGCTGCAACGGTCGCCACACAACGTTCTTACGCGTTAAAGGCGCGTCGGCTGGAACAAGCTGTCGGCTGAAGAGAAGTGCGCCGAAAATGGCTTTGCGCCCAATATTTGTATACAATCACTTAATTCAATAATTCACGAGTACTTTTACATATCCACACACACGCACTCTTAGTGGATGAGTTCGGAAGCCTCAGCAGTGCGTAGCGCACTTTTATTGAGCCTTTGGCCGAGCAATTAGTGGCGTCTCCAATATTCGTTGATAAAATACGCGACAACAAAATCAAATAATGTTTATGGCAATGTGTCTTCCACTTCATTCATCATTGTGAGCAATGAAGCACAAGTGTTCAACAGCAGCAGCAGAAGCAACACCAGAACACCAACAGCACCACAAGCTCACATTTGTACCACGCTGCTGGGGCAATTGTTCTTATTTTTTATACCAGCGTGCAATTAGACTTACTGGGGTATAATGGTTTTGTTTCAAGTCGTTCCGAAAATGTTCTATAGGACTTTTTCGCTCTCTTCTAACAATATAATGTATATCTCCTAGAGTGATTAAGGTTGTGAGTATTCCCGAAATCGTTAAGAACTAGGTGTGTTTCATTATCTAATATATCCACAATTGGATATCGATCCATTTTCCTGTTTTTCGAAAAATTTGTTTAAGTCCATGAAAGCAAAAGCCCTCAGTATCGTCAGCTGGTATATCGTGAACCTGAAATTCAACGTTGAATAGTTGGGATAGCGGGCAGTTTTCACATCATTCATCTTCATTTCATTAGTAGCGAGTACAATCTGGTTCTATAGGGCTTTTTCGCTCTCTTCTAACAATGTAATGTAATTCTCTCGGAGGGATTAAGGTTATTCCCTTGTGAGTAGTACCGAAGTCGTTAAGAACTGGGTCTGCTTCCTGTCTAAAATATCCACAAATGGATATTGATCCATTTTCCTGTTCTTCAAAATTTGTTTGTTTGTTGTGTTTCAACGCTTAATATTTAGGATAGCGGACAGTTTCTACTACATTCATCTTCGTTTTATAAGTTCCGAAGTACAATTTGATAAAAAAATTGCACGTATTTTAATACAAATCGATCTATGACAGATGTTGAGTTCCACAACTATTTCTTTGAGGCCGACAAGTTGATTTTCAAGCACAGTTTTTTAACATTATCGATGTTATCTTCAGTGGTCAGTCAACAGAGGTGGATGGACGACTTTCATGGCACAAGTTTTCGAAAGCTACACGACCTCCACTGATTAGCCTGTGCAAATCGAAACTTGTTTTCGTGATAAATTAGGTACCTTAAAACACTTCTGCAACATTTATAACGATTCCGCAGCCGTGATTTCATTGGAAAAATAAAATTTCAAAAAAAACACGTTGTTAAATTTTTTCATGGTAAAAATCGTCAGACAAACGATTCGAGGCGTAAAAAAGTAGCTGCCAACCATACCAATTGATACATGGAGATTAAACTTAACAGGAAGATAAAAAAAGTTGTAATAATCTAGAAACAAAAACCAGTCCGAGCCAAATTTGATCAAATGGTATATTAGTCAAAACTGGAGATCTTTACAATTCATGAACCATTTGCGATATACATTCTTATGTGAACTGCAGTTTTTTTTGGTAAGACAACCAAAAGATTGTGCTAAATCATGTCCTAAAATGTTCTGGTCGGATTCTCTTCATACCCTTGATATAGGGGGTATTAATTTTCTGTTAAAGACTGAAAATGAAAAAAATCAGATACATGTACTATATATAATTTTACTTATTTTTATAAATATTTTGTCAATATTATTTTCAATTTAAGGATATTTACATTTATGAATGCATGCTGGGTATAAAAATTTCGACTCCGGCGTAACTTGATTCCTTACTTCTTTATTATTATTTTTGATTGCTTATATGAAACGTGCCTGAGCTGATGAGTAATCAACGGAACCATCATATCTCCATACGCATTTCCAACAGTTCATAAATAAAAGTACTCAAGAGGCAGGCAGTGCTCCCCTTTTTACGAGTGCAATAAGTGTACATTTATGATTAAAGGGTACATGTGTTGGGAAATAGTTGTCATGGAAGTGAGGAAACTGTTGAATCTTTCATTTTATCATAAATATTTTATTATATAGCCATCTATATAATGTATTAACGAATTGTTCATAAGTACTATGTGTATATAGGATCTTAAAATAGTTCTGTATAGACCAAGAATATCTGTACAGTAGCTTGATGTAACAATGTGTAGGAGAGTTATTTTTGGAAATATACCACAATTAATTTACTTTATCAAAACTATCTAGAAATATTTGATGCTTGGAACCATTAAACGAGGGCATCTAGAGTACGGTTCATATCGACTTCAACCTGTTAGTAGAAAAATAACTTTGATCACACTCCTAAAGGTCTTAAGATATCATTGGATTTAAGTAAGGAGCCCAATACTAGATATCAGCGCCAATAGCTAACAATTTTAGTACCAAAAATTAAATACTGAAAATCAGAAAATCCATTTCGGCCACAAACATCAATATTTACAACGCTATCTTCAGAATTTCATAAAATTGAGTTGAGTAATTTACTCTGTAATTAAAAAAAATATATTATTTAATACTCCTAAGCCACAGCCCATAAAGAAGAAGAAGCCCATAGCACTTGTTGCTGCGCATTTTTTCGTCTTTCGTATTTCCTTGCTCCCATTTACAAACAAAGAAATTTAAGCACATTTTTTGCCCAACAGAGCACTCATTCAAGGCTATGCCCTAGTTTGAATTTCTGGGTACAAACACATGTTTATCCATAGCGCTTATTTCGGCATTGTTAAGCTGCGCTTTATTGAATTCAATCGTTCTTTTATTTGGGCTTTCAATGGTACAAGTTTTTTCATTTGACATCGAATATCTTATAACGTCCCCTGACAATGCCGCGGTAGGAGCGTAGATTGCTTGTTTTCATAGCTTAGGAATAGAAATGGTTCCACTTATTTTTTTTTTCTTTTTTTTTTGTAATCTCCCCCATTCGATTAACTGTGGAATTTATTTTTCTATGATTAATACGCACAATTTAAAAGCTTTGGTGTACGCGTGATCTTACAGAGATAACGCTAGGAAACAATTTTAATTATAACTTTTGTTGTTAAATGAGGCGGTTATATATTTTATTTGCCTTAATTTTTCGTTAAGAAAATATTCTTTCAATTAATTTTAATTACTCCTACATATGTTAGTTTAAGTAACTCGTCTTCGATTCGCCAATCTTTGGAGCCCTATATTTGAACTGTGCTTTCTGCAACGTTTATCCTGTTGAAATTAATACAAGGCGTGCATGGACACTTCATTAAATAACTCGTTCCGATTCTATCATCGATTTATGATAGTTGCTTGTTCGATTTGCCATTTATTAAACACCTGCTCTATTTTAAATTTCATGGGTATGGGCAATCGTACTCCAAATCACGACATCCCTCAGCTACTGTCTTATTCCTTCTCCTATTTAAGAAATCTAAAGAATAAGAAAGATTTTTAGAAATTTCAAAGCAAATAGCAATATCATTAATAAAAACTATTTTTTTTTTCAATTTGTAATTTTCCTCCTTTTTTATACATATGCGCTTACCAAAGGACCTTTGGTCTTTGAATATACAGCGTTTTCCAATAAAAGTGCTAAAAGTACTTTTTGTTAAGATAATTAAATTATTTTTATTTAATGTGAAATACAATCGATGTAATTAAATTCTGAATATAACATCATTCAAAAAGTCTCAACGACTTCTTTTGCAGGAACGAATTCGAGAATCCAATTTTTGAGTACTTTCTCCAATCATCAATCAATTGGAATGTCATCAATAGCACGTTCAATATTGACTTTTAAAGCTTGAAGATAGTCTGGTTTATTACCAAAGACCAATGGCTTAAAATAACCTCACAGGAAGTAGTCTAATGGTATTGGACCACAACTACTTGGAGGACATTCACCATTTTTCGGTGTTGCACGTGTGCTGTGTGGTACGAAGCCGCGTCTTGTTGGAGCCAGATGTTTCCAAGGTCAACTTCTTCCAATTGCGGCCATAAAAAGTGGGTTGTCATCGATCTGTACCGTTCTTCATTGACAGTAACGGTCTCACCAGCTTCATTTCGAAAGAAGTACGGACCGATGATTCCACCAGACCAAAAACCGCACCTAACTGTCAATTTAGGTGAATGTAATGGTTGTTCATGAATAGTTTGTGAATTTTCTTCGTACCAAAAGTGACAGTTTTCGTTATTTATCGCACTACTCAGATGGAAGTGAGCCTCATTGAAGAAAATGATTTTCTCAAAAAAATAGTTATCGTTTTCAAGTGGTACCAAGGCAAAATCAACAAATTCACGATGTTTATGGTGGTCCAATAGCTTCAGTTTTTGAGTGTAAACAATTTTATATGGATCTAAGCTCAAATTCTTTCTCAAAATCCGCCAGTTTGTGGTTTGAGATCGTCTCAATTACTGAGAACGTCTTAGAATCGACTAATTGCGGTCTTCAGCAAAACTTGCCTGAACGGCAGCAATGCTTTCGTTACTTCGGGCGGCGTTACCATGATGAAATTGTAAACATTACTGAATACAAATCCTTTTTGTTAAGGAAAGGAAGGCAATCATTAAAGCATCAGTCGCCAATATCACTTTGACCTATCACAAAACCAATGATCGCCAAGATGTGAATATGACCACGGATACTTTATTTGATACTTAGATACAATTAAGCTATTATTCCCTCAATCGTTCCTTTAAGGTCTTTATTTGAAGCCTTCAGAGCAATATTTTAACAGAAAACATTGTTTTGCGAAATATTCAAAGCTACAATTGAGACCTCGGCACCATCGAAGATATTTAGCTTAATCACCTTGTCACATGAGTCTGGTTTGTTTGATAATATGATTAAAATAAATATACTTTCCTTATTCATAACTTTCTTTATTTAGAACAATATAGAAAGTTGAGAAACCATTATCTAGCACTATTTAGTATAGTTTACAAATATTTAAGTAGATACTTTAAACCGCCTACGTATGAAAAGTAAAATGTATTTAAAAGCAAAACAAGTCAAAAAGGCGAAAAAAGTAGCGCCTCGTAAATAAGTTAACACCTCCCGGCCATCTAAAACCATTGTTTTTACACTTTGGCAATGATTAACAGCGGCCTTTCGTTAGAATCGCGTCCGAAATGCCAGTGCTCGGTGAGAGGATCACACTTTTCGAACAATCGATGTTCCACGAAAGGCAATAATTAAGTAAGCAAAGTAGGCCTTACGACTAACGTGGATAAACACACACATACATACATAAAAATATCTCGAGCGTGACTGATTTTCGCTGAATGTAGGATATTAATACGCACATATATGCACAGCTACTTACAAACTAAGGTGCGCCTGTGTGCGTTTCAAGGTAATGCAAAATATATAATACAACAAAAACAACGGTGCAATTATATGGATATAGACACGATCTTCACGGGAAATTCCATGCAACACTTTGCATAATGGAATTCATTAGCATAAATAAGACTAACACTAGCACCGGGTGAGCAAATAGAAGAGTTGAGGTAGCAATATGTCGATCTATGTATGTGTATATATGCCATATTAGAGCCAAAAGGATAACAACGTGCCAGCGTGAGATGCCTGCAGAACAAAGGTGTTGCGTTGGCAACTTGCCGCTGCATGCCACAGCATATGTGTGTATGTATGTGCTAATATTTACATGAAGGCAACTGCGTTTAGGAAATGTTACAAGCCTTTTTCGCCTGTTGTTGGTACTTTAATCGATTCTACCGCCAAACAAAATAATCTCATACCGTGGAATGTGGCCGCTAGATGCTAGAACTTGGATGTTATCGATGCTTACATATTTATGAATCTATCAGGTATAAGTTTGTATGTATCGGTATGCTTGTGGTAGGGTGCTGCAGCCCAACTACGCGGTTGAGCTAGGTGAGAAAAAGGCATAAATGCATTTAGGCACCCATACAAGTCAATGCGCTTGCATTTTAGAGATACCCTGCAGGAAATAATTGGAAAATACTATTTTATAAAATATAAAAATAAATTTTATAAAATATAAAAATAAATTTTATAAAACATAAAAATAAATTTTGTAAAAAATACAAAAATTCGGCTACACCGAAGCTATAATACCCCTCACAGGTGCATTTTTTAAAACATAGAGGGTATAAAAAATATCATTTTTATCTTAATTTTGTTCAGTCGATTTATATAACAGCTATGTGCTATAGTCGTCCGATCTGAATAATATTTTCGGAGGTCATAATGATACCTGAGATAATAATCTATGCGAAACTGTCTTCAAGAGTTCTCCGATGTCTTCCTGTCGGCGTATCACAAATTTCGTGGTAAACTTAATATACCCTGTGGAGATTATAGTTTGATGAAGATTGAAGCTTGGAACTTTGCTTTCAAAAAAAAAAAAAAAATCAAAAAAATCCGCACTAGAAACGGAAGAAATCTTATTCTTTTGTTAAAATGAGTTTTAAGACAAATTAAAATTTTAAAATAATTTTTTTCTGAGTATTTGAATTTTATTTAAGTCTTTTATTTGTAAAATTATGCAAATTTACAAATAAAAACGTTCGAAAAATTTAATTTTTACAAGCCTTATTATGAGATGCTTTAGATTTTTTTTTCAATTATTTTCAAATTTCTTGCGGAATGTCTATCATTTAATACAAATATGTGTTATATTCACATACAAAAGTCATGTTTCTACATTTTTCACATACTGACATTGTTTTTTCGAACTTTTCTTTTGTTATTTTCAAATTTCCTACAGGGTATGTGTGGGTGTATTTCAATTAGTTTCAAAATTTCGTGCAGGATGTGTACCATTGTATACAAATAAGTGTTATATTCACTTACAAACGTTTTTTTCCTTCAATTACTTTCAAATTTCCTGCAGGGTCTGTATAGGTGTATGCAAATATGTTTCATATTCCCAACTAAGCATATTTTTTCTTACATTTTATACACACTGACACTTCTTTGATGACTTCTTTTGATTGTTTTTTTCTTCTTCTGGTTATGATTTTTTTATTTAAAGGTGGCTGCAACTGGGACAGTGATCTTCACACGGCTGCAACCGGCAAAATCAATGCAAGTAAGTGCCGAGTGCGTGTGTTTGTTGTTAGTGTATGACAGTGTTATGCGTGTGATGAGGGTTATTGTACAGAAATGGGATAAGCGTAGAGGAAAAAAATAACAACTTCGGCCAGCACCCAAGGTCGCAGCTAGCAGAAAAAATGGGGTGGTGCGAGAAACTGGTATGCTGCACAACTTACATATGAAAAATACACACGATTACTATGCAAATATTATTAGTTTTTTTTTCGTTTATCTCAGTGTCGTGCATAATTACTACATGCCACACAGCTGCAAAGATAACCGCAGTTTAAAGACGCGTCTTCATGTCAGAAATTGAAAGCACATCAAGCGTTTTCAAACTACTTTGGGAAAATTCGGCAATTTTCTCAAGTCATCCGAAAACATGTAGCCGCGCATCCTTGCAGCAGGCGTTACAGCTACTCACACGCGGCTGTTGCAAGTTATTATAATAATTTCGTGGCACTGCGCCTTCAGTGCATTGTGTCTTGCTTTGAATATTTAATGAACAATGAAACCAACTGAAAAGCCACTCAGTCATCTTGTCCGACACAAAAGCGTTCAACCAGTTTTCACACACATACTAGCATGCGACGCTGGGTTTCCATCCTAGCTCGGCGCTGTCAAAAGACAATTCAGCCAACAAGCAGAAAATAATGCACTCCAATCACAGTGGAATAGCTGAAAACGCAGTTTCATAAATTTTTGTTGTGTTAAAGTGGGGAAAAGTGTATTTTTTAGTTTACAACATTTTATTTTTATTTTTTTCGCGCTTACTGCGCCTCGGCATTGCTTTAACCCATTACCCTCGTCATTTGAGTGTTCTCGCTCCCCCATTGTTTAGCCTTATTTCCAACATTGTTGCGTTTAACGTTCATAATTTTCCTATAATAACTGCATTCTTTCCACGGCTCTTGCTTTTTTCCCCAATCAACGCCGTTTTTTTCTACGATTTTATTGTATTCTCGATTCTTTCCACTTGAAATTTTTTATTTGAAGTTTTTATTTCATGCTCTTACCATAGATGTACATATGTATGTATATAGAGTTACATAAAAAACGCCGTGATTTTCAACTTTTCCCCTTTTTCTTTTGCCTTTACTTTTCTTACATTACAACAGCATTTCTTTGAGGGGTGCATTGTGCAAGAAGGACAAAAAGGCCGCATAAAAAACTGTAAAAGAATTCATTAAACGTCACAGTTTTCGTTGTAACTGATATAACGACAAACTTTTTATTGTCTGCCTGCGCTTACCCACCCATTTTTTCCTCAATTTCTCACCTCTTTTGTAATCCGATTTTTATTTTATTTTTTGATTTTTTTTTTTTTGGGAAATTAGCTTAGCAAAACGTTTTTTGGTGTTAAAAACAGTTAAACGCGCAATATTTGCTGTTGTTTTTCTACCTAAAAAATATTTTTTTTGCCATAATTATTCATTACTTTCTAAAAGGCGCTATTTGTAAAGCTTTCCCTGTTTTTTTTAACAAGTCTAAACCCTTTTTTGTACATTGCTTTTTCCCCTTTTACTTCACGATTTCGGATTCTTTTTTTCTTCTAAAATTTTTGTGTTTTTTTCTTCACTTTTTTGTAATTTTTTTTTTAATGAAAATTACAAGCATTTTCCTTAAAGCCGTTCATTTTTATTTGTATTTTCTCATTTGCTTTAAATTTACGGTAAAATTTTTAATGAGTTTCATGGCGTTTTGCTCGCTTGGTGGGATTTGCCCTGCGCATTTTAAATTAGAAGAAACTGAGCTGTAATTTAATCTGGAGGCATTTCTAATCTCTGGGATTATTTACACTTTTTGGGTGAAAATAGGCTGGTAGAGCTTTTATGTAAATATCCAGATAATAATATGAATTTTAAAACGTTGAATTTTAATATAAGTAGGTAGATATGTAAGAGTGGTGTTCCTTCGGGCTTAATTAGCGAAATTTTGATCCACTTAATGAGGCGTTATCTTAATATGACGACCCATTGTTGTTTTCAAAACATACAATGTTTGCTATCTGATGGATTCCAAAAATTCATCTTCTGATTTGGTGGGAAGTTGTATATAACATAGATTTATTAAATTAGAATTTAAAAAAAGATTTAAAATTTTTTTTCGATTTGTTACTGTTTTCAATCCAAATATAAAATCCGTGAAACTTCTGAGCTTTCACTTAATGATGTCCTCAATGGTCAACTTTGCTCGCCAAAAAGCTTAAGAGCTTTCGTCAGATATTTCAAATTTATTTTATTTCAACAAGGAAGATCATAACTATGGATTCGATGAAGGATGTGGGGCGGAGTTTAAAGTTCATAACAGTTCTTCTCCTATTTTTCCATACAAACCATTTCATTGAGTTTCTTTGCGAACAAAAATTCATCTAAAACTTGAAGAGAAGAACAAGATTTAAGTAGAAAAAATTTACCAAGTTGTTCCGCTGATTTCAAGTATAAGGCATCAGTACTAAGTCCCGTTAATCATTTCTGCTCAGGAAATTTATAATGACTTTCTAAGAATTAAAAAAGGAGGTAATCGTTTCTTGAATATGTTCCATCAAATCCGAGAAACGATGTTAGCTTTGGCTTTAGCTTATGAAAATGAGCTAAATTCACTCACACTATCTCGATCTTCAAACATAAGTATGTATTCCCTGAAATCGGGTATAGTTAAAAATTTCTTCAGACTTTATGTTGGCCCATAAAGGAACGTACCATAATATACTGACTGTGACTGTCGGTAGACATAATCTAAATGGAAGTAAAATTTACTGAAAGATTTATCAATCGAAACTGCTCCCATAAGGGCGAGGATAAATTACTCCCAACCGTTTCGAATCATATATATCTAATAATATTTTTGAAGAAAAAATCAATATTTTCCAAGTTTCACGAGATTGCGAGAGCGCTAAAAAGGTTACTTTACTACTGTGTGACAGAACATGAAGGAAAATTAGATAGCGAACGGATCATTCGTCTCCCAGTAAGTTTGAAAAATGTAGTTTTGAGAAAAACGTTTTTAAAGATTATATTGATGAAGCTGATTGAACTGAGCGGCTAAAATTTAGAAGCCTTTAACTCAAAAACCAATGGAGATTACCTGTTCAGAATTTTATAATGATACTTTTAACCGATAAAACCTACCGAAATATTAAAAAGAAACTCCTTTTTTTAATTTCACAGTAGATTAACACAAAAATTTAAAATTGATGCACGAAGAACTCAACGTATATTATCAAAGCACACGTAACAGTTGATCATAAATTCCATAAGACAGAAAGCCTTGAGATTAACTTTTAACTTTCTTCGACAACAAGAAGGTCTAGACTCTTGAGGGAATTTAATAAGCCACAAATCCTCCAGGAATCTTTACAGCCGGCAAAGCTATTAGTTTAAAGAAGCTTTCCAACCGCAGTATATCATATTCAAACCCATTTGAGTTATGGGCGAGATATGCTACTCTCTTTCAATGTAAAACTTTTCAGGAAATAAATGTTTTCGTATAAGTTTTAGGAATCGGAACCGGGATTGTGCAAAAGGTCGACTTAAATGAGCTAATATTTATAAATAATTACTTCTTCAAATGAAAAGCTTAAGCGAGGGTTCCTAAATTTCCATTTACGTCTATTATTACCTGCCAACTAACGCAACTCCAACTGTTTTACCTTGAGTTTTCACCACATAACCTAACCTACCCGTTGCCATGATTGCCAATTACGCAGCGTTGCATAACAGTCGGTGACTTCAAATATGCAAATTTTCCATAATAAAAGCATAAATCCAATTAACAGCTAACTAGAATCGGCGCATTGTATGCACATTAGCTGCTTGGCTTAACCCACTAAGACCCCAACAAATACAATGAAGCAAATAAATCATTGCCATTGGCAGCGAAAATGGAAATTCAAAAACATATTTTCAACTTTAACCGTATGCTTTTCGAAATATTTGTTTTTGCATAACAATGGCAAGTGATCGATAGCAAAGCAGTGCACAGAGTGAGGACAATAGTGCAATTTTTCAAGTGTGTCAAAAATACCCTCTTAACCTTAATTGAAGCAGTTTTGTTTTCGAAAAATTTTCGTTATTACGTGCAACACTTGCCTGTGGCTTTCCATAAATGTAAATAAACGCGTATAAATCACCAGCAGTGAAAGTTTGCGCAGCACGTGATCTTGCCACCAAATGTGCCAGCAGCATGCAACGCCACTGAAATGGAAATGTTTTCCGCATAAAGAAAACTGTATACATAAAGCATGGAAAACTAACGGTGCATGTTGTTATAGACGCATGCTAATGCGCGGAAATCGGCAGAAAATTCACAGTCACCAATACAAAACCAATTGAACGGCTTGCATATGTGTCGGTTTGCAGTGAGTTGGGACGCGCGCGAATTTAAATGGACTACGGCGTTGCAAGGAGCATTTTACAAAATTGAATAAGCACCCAACGCACCTTCGTCGTGCCTTAAATTACAGAAATTATGCATTCATCTATTATTTATTGATTTCCATTCTTCACCTATCCGGCGTCTTTGTGTCTATTCTGCATTTTTCCAACGTCTAAAAAATATCAAATGCATACTACAAACAATTCCTCTAACCGAAGCAGCATCGTTCGGGCAATCTGTCGCAATACTAACCACCAACTTTGTTGCAACGGAAAATGCTTGCGGTAGTGCGTCGATTAATACAGCGACCCCCACCTTATCCCTCCATATCCGCAATCTAAAGCGCACCGGCAAGTAGCTGTGAAGGGTTAGCGACGCGCACGAGTGCGCACGATTCGCATGCGGTGTGCAATGAAGCGCGCAAAAACGAGCACCGGCGAAAGCACGAAATATCACCTCAAGTCGAAGTGCACAAGATATTTGCGCTCAATCGATACTTTGAACTTCACTTCCGCTTCAACGGAAGAAAGTGGATTTTCTTTTCACATGTGCCGTGCGGTGCAAGCAGCGTCGGCCAACGAAGGGTTAACGACCAGGTGAAAGGGTGCAACGAACACAATGGTTGAAGGGAAAAGATTATTGATCGGAAATCTTACAATGCACTTTATATATGCGGATGTGTGTGTGCGTGCGCGCTGCCTGGGGTTTTGTTTGTGTTTTTCGCAATTGATTTGCGGAGAAAGTGTCGATTGTGTGTTGTGTAATTGTGCAAAAATTAGGGAAAGTTACAAATTTTGTGTAAGACGAGAAGCCAACAAAATCCTGCAAATACATACATACTCAATATACGTCCCAGTGCAAGCATTGTGGCTGGCTTGCAGACGAAAAGCCAAACATAAGTATGTACAAGCATACCGCTTAGGAGAAAGTGCAGACAAGCATTTCGTAAGCAGCAAAAATGACAATCACAAATTGATAACGCGCACACATACGCACACCTAGCAGTTTCTTATAGCGTTTGCAGTATCTTTGTGCAAATAAACTCACCTATACATGCATAGCTATTTGCCAGGATCGCATCGTACAAATCTTCAAACTCATTTATTTATTTCTCAGGGGTTTGCGTAATTTCTTCTCTAATTCCCTAAATCAATAAATTTCACTTTCTTCGCAGATTTTCTCAGCCAAGCGCACATCTGCCGCCTATCAAAATGAATCTGCGTAAGGCAGACGTGCATAGGTGTGGTTGTCTGTGTATAGGCATACCTTAATGAGCGGACCTTCAACTGCGCAGTGACACTATTTATGTAGGCAAATTTAGGCAATGCGCACAAAATGAATTATCTATTGTTAATTAAATAGTTTTAAGTCTGGATTGTTGCTGCAATGCAAAGTTGTCAAGCGCAGGAAAGCAAAATTTTCGAGCGGGTCGCACGAGTAGTGCAGCAGAGATTTCATAGCCATATTAGGACTAGTCATAGGAGGAGTTCTTCTTCTTTTTTATTGGCGTAGACACCGTTTACGCGGTTATAGCGGAGTTTGCAGCAGCGCGCCAGAAGGAAGAACGCTCCCTTTTAGCTGTTTGGCATCAATGACCTGGACTTTACTTTCTTTGTTGTTGGTGTTAATGCTAGTTCCAAGATTGATGAAATTATCTACGACTTCTAAGTTATGACTGTCAACTGTGACATGGGAGCCTAGTAGCGATTGCGACGACTGTTTGTTTGATGACAGGAGATATTTCGTGTTGCCCTCGTTCACTACCAGACCCATTTGCTTCGCTTTCTTGTCTAGTCTGGAGAAAGCAGAACTAACAACGCGGTTGTTGAGATCAATGATATTAATAACGTCGGCATACGCCAACAGTTTTACTCTCTTATAGAAGATGGTACCTCCTCTACTTTGGTCTGCAGCTCGAACTATTTTCTCCAGGAGTAGATTTAAGAAGTCGCACGAAAAGGAGTCGCCTTGTCTGAAACCTAGTTTGATATTGAAGAGGTCCTTCCCGATCCTGACGGAGCTTTTGGTATTGCTCAACGTCATGTTCACAGCCGTATTAGTTTTGTGGAGATACCAAATTCAGACATCGCGGCCTAAAATCAGCTCCTTTTCGTGCTGTCAAAGGCAGCTTTGAAAACGACGAAGAGGTGATGTGTTTGTGATTATCTTTTCAAGGATTTTTCCCAAGATTTGGGGCACAGTGAATATCTGGTCGGTTGTTGATTTGCCAGGTCTAAAGCCAGACTGATAAGTTCCAATCAGTTCGTTGACGGTGGGCTTAAATCTTTTACACAGTACGCTTGATGGAACCTTATATGCGATATTGAGTAGACTTATTCCATATGTATTATAGTTGACACAGATTGTGGGGTCTTCTTATGTGGATTGGGCACACTTAGATTTCAGTCATCGGACATGCTTTTTTCCGATCATATTTAATAATGCAAAGCTGATGCATGCTCCTTATCACTTCTTCGCCGCCGTGTTTGAATAGCTCGGCCGGCAATCTATCGGTCCCCGCCGTTTTGTTGTTCTTCAGTCGGATAATTGCTATTCGAGCTTCTTCACGACCTGGTAATGGAACGTCTGCTTCATCGTCATCGATTGGGAAATCGGGTTCACCATCCGCTATTGAACTAGAGAAGTGTTCCCTCCATATTTTTGGTATGTTTTGGGCATCAGTCACTAGATCACCTCTGGGGGTTCTACAAGAGTATGCTCCGGTCTTGAAACCTTATGTTAGTCGCATCCGGTCAGGTCACTTTCTTTAGAAGCTTTTGAGTGCAAGATTTCTCAGAATTTGACAGGGACCACTTTTGAGGAAAATTTTAATTTTATTTATAATATAAACATGCTCAGCTTCCTACTATATCAGTAATTTGTGTATTAGATCA